>CAUHTR010001278.1:41995-83687 GCA_959609185.1 Schmidtea polychroa
GGGTGCTGATGAAGAACATGGATTGACGCAATCAAGTTTCTGTCAGTTGCAAAAAAATGAAAATAAAAAACTGGTCAAGTCGTTATATATATCAGAGTTTTTATAATTATTTCATTAAAATGCTTTCAAATATAAATTACAGGGCAAAGGCTGATGTATCAAAAATGGTATTTCCAATGGGGAAACCACAACAACTTATCAATAGAAGTAAAAAATATCCAATAATATATTTCAAAACTGGTAAATGTAGAATTGTAGGGTGTAAGGAAATAATCAAAGCTAGTGAATAAAATGTTTATGATTTAGAAATACAATCAATAACCGTAACTTCCGATATAGGTTTTTCTTTTAATTTAAATAAATTGGCTAAATTAATACCATGCTTATACGAACAAGAATTATTTCCAGCTTTGAGATATATAAAATATAACCCTATGTGTGTAAATATATTCGCTAGAGGTAAGATAGTAATTCTTGGAATAAAAAATATTGATTACAAATGTATAGTTGAGAATATCATATCTCAAATTAAATCAATAATTGAAGGAAAAGAATTTTTAGATTTTTTATTATGACTTAATTAATTATTTAATATTGCAAATTCAGTGCAATTGAAATGCATGATTCTGATTGGTCAAAATCTAATTGGCTGATGATTATTTATAACAAAATGTTTTGGGTTTAGTTATCATTTTTAAACCATGTACAATATTCAAAGTTTACCTATAGCAGCCATGAAAGAACAATAACATTATGGTAAATTTTAATATTAATTGTATTTATCATATTATTATTTACAAATGAATATCATGCAATAATACTGGAAATATTGCATTTTTATTACTCGCAAATGTATGATATTCTCAAAGATCGAGATGTTGCAATAATCCCAGATTTAATTTACAATGAAACCAAAATCTGGATTTTAGATATTATCAATACATTTCTCTGGGATGTGAAGATTGGAAGAACAATGAAGGAAGTGGAAGCAGCATACCCTTGTATTTTGGGATGTAGCTGTTGAAATTTCCGCTACCAGAGATATCTCGAATGGTCTTTGGTAAAGACACTTCGTAATTATCATTTATGTCAAATTTTATCCAAATAAATTTTTATGTTTAACTATTTTTTGTTTTTTTTAGTAAATAGTAATAGAAATAATATTAATAATAATAATAATAATTTTAATAATATAAAACATGTGACAATGCAATATCAATGCAATATCAATGCAATGTGAAATCAATTAAAACAAAGACATGCTGCAATCTGATTGGATGATAAACAATAGTCATAGGTATAAAAACCCTGTACCATTTCATTTTAATCATAATTCGCGATGACAAAGAAATTTTCAAGCACTGAAAAACCAAAAGTTGTTCCAGAACTTGTACAACTTGTTCAAATGTTCCACAACTACAAAATGTATTTTTTAAAAGAAGAAATCAATATGAAATTGGTGTCACCAATCAAGCTAATTCCTACTCAATTTCAATTCTTATCCAGCACACTTTCAATAATAGATAATAAATCTATTGATGAGGTTTTCAAACGGTTGAATACGAATATATCATGTAATCAACATGCATTTTTCAACAACCGATATGCAAGATTTTATGATTCCTTTGATGGAATCAGCTTCAAAGAAAACGAAAATTGGTATATAACAAATGCAATCCAAGGATATAAAGTTGATAATAACGATGTGTATTCTCCAATTTGTAAAATTATGTCTGCTAGACTTTCACAGATATTTTAATAAATGTTGTTGTATTTAATAAATGTATTAAGCATATTTGTTTTCGCTTATTTTCTATATTTTCTATAAACAAATATACACTATAGTTTTAAAATACCAATAATGACTACAGAAAAAGTTTAATATGATTAGTTAATTATCGAATTATCGAATTATAAGCATTGTGGTTCTGAACATAGGCATGGCAAATGCCCTGCATTTGGGAAAAGTTGCACCAAATATGGGAAATTTAATCATTTTGCTGGAGTATGTAGATCATCAAGTAGATCAAATAAACCGAGTATTCACGTTATGGACCAAGAAAGCATAAACTCAGATATTGGAACAATCATCGCATATAATTCGTATAGGAAGGAGCTAGTAAATTGTAAAATAAACTCGTACAAGGTGCTTATGCAGGATGACACGGGTGCAGATGTGTTCATAATATCGTCCAGAATGTGGGAGAATATAAGTAAACATCATTTAGCCCATTCGTAAGTTAGATTGTCAGTATACGATGATCATACGATGATGTGCCGAGGTCAGTTTCTTGCTGGTGTAGAAACTAAAACCAGGCATCAGGTCATAAAATTAGCGGTTATTGAATCAGATAAAATATATGGTCTTTTAGGCAGAAATCTTTTAAAAGCTGAAACCAGCAATCACAATGTAACGATGAAGAGTACATTTCTTCCCACAATCAAAGGAATTCAAGCCACAATGATACCAATAAAAGAGGCCAGGAATGTATTCTGTAAGGCAAGAACCGTTCCGTTGGCAATTAAAACAAGAATCAACGAGGAATTATCATGTCTTGAGGAAATAGGAGTCATCTCACAATGCAAAAATCCAGTAATGAATTGTTCTCCCGTAGTATGAATAAAAAAGAGAATGAGATTTAGGGATGTGTGTGGATTTCAAAGTTCATATAAACCAGAAATTCAAGACGGAATCATATCCTCTATCCAAGATAGAAACTATATTCGCACGCATGAAAAATGTGAAACGTTTTGCCAAAGTAGACCTAAAATCGGCACGACAACTATCAATTATTAATATTTCAAAAGGTTTATATTATGTAAATCGCCTGCAGATGGGCATGAAAAATGCTTCGCCGATATTTCAAAGAACCATGGAGGAAATTTTATGAGATACAAAAGGTATTCTTATATACCAAGATGACGTCCTGGTTTTTGGAGACCATGATGTTTCGTTAAAAACGGTTAGACACAGTCAAGCAGCGCCTAAAAGAAAAGGAAATCACTGTAAACAAAGAAAAGCCAATTGAGTATCTCGATGAAATTACGTTTTTAGGGTTCAATATATCCAGTCGAGATATTCAGCCGGATAATAAATTAGTAAGAAAATTATAAGACATCATTGTTCCTACGAATAGAAAAGAAGTAGAAAGCTTTATCGGACTAACAAACTATTTTGGTAGACTCATTTCCAAATACTCGGACAAAATTGCATCTTTGAATAACCTAAGAAAGATAGTATTTTTGTTTGGACGGAGAAATGTCAAGAAAGTTTCAACCGACTAAAGAAGGAATTATCCGATCATCAGGTAGTGAAACCGTACTCCCTTGAAAAAGAAGTGACTCTGACGATAGACGCATCCTAGAACGCCGTCGAAGCAGTTCTAACTCAAGAACGTTACCCAGTGATTTATGCTTTCCAGAACTCTGAGCTAAGCAGAGCGTAATTATTCAAACATAGAAAAAGAAGCCTTAGCGATTGCATGGTCTGTAACCAGGTTGAGTCATTTCCTTCTAGGAAGAAAATTAATAATTCAGACCGATCATTGTCTATAGAAATATTTATTTGGAAGTCTTAGCACGGGTAACAAAATGGGCAATACAACTGATGAAATATGACTATGATATAACATATATTCCGGGAGCACAGATACCACACGCAATGCCATGTCAAGACTTAAATTCAAAGATGCGGGTAAGGAAAGTGTTAATTTCGACACTATGAATGTGCCACAAATTTACAACGTCACATTCTGTAATGTTTTAGATCCAAAAGAAATTATAAATGAACTTGAGATTGATGAACGGTTGAAAGGAATTATGCAACGAGTGATAAGTGGAAGATGGTCCAAATGCAGTCAACAAAATGCTGTATAATGGCTCTAGAGTGTTCATTCCCGAGAGACTTCGTGAAAATCCTTTTAATTTAATTCACGAGAAAATTTAATTGTTTAATATTATCATTATAATATTTAATAATATTTATAATATATTATTAGCATTCTTTATATTGAAATGAATGGACTGATTTTATAAAATTTGAGAGTTATATTAATTCATTATATTATTATCTTATGAGAAATAATTTTAAATTCTACATTGAAGTACAGTAAGTTTTGTTAAGATTTAAGGCTCAAATTGAAATTTATTTTTTAAAGTAAATATATCAAAAATATATCAAAAGATCATCGATATATTTACTGATTCATAGTCAAGCTTTTTTAATAAATAAAATTTCAATTGAAAATAAATCAGCGGTGAAATCTGAAAAAAGTTCTTATTATATATATATATATATATATATATATATATATATATATATATATATAAGTTACAATACTTAGTCCAGACGTTTTGAAATCATTTACAATAATTTTATAATCATTTTGAGAGAATACATTTCATTCTTTACAAAGTGATGATATAAGCAGTGATTATGAAATGAAATCTTCACTTTTATAAATGTATATGTTAATTAATTCGTGTACCTTAAATGTCTATACATGTCCTGGGTTAAAATTCTAACTGATTCCTCTTCCATCGGGCAAAGTATTCTCACGTCATTCGAATTGATGATTTGGTTTTTAGGGACTGTTTCAACGCATTCTTTGGGAGAAACGATTGTATTTATTTCTACACCGGCACTATTATTATTTCTGTTTCGCCATTTGTCCTCAAGCATTTTCTAATTAAATAAAATATTTTAAAAATTAAACAAAATTATATTTTTTATTTTTAACAAAAAAATATTCATTAATTGTTTTTAATTCAAAAGCTATTTTTAATGTCAGAATTTGATAATTTAATTGAAATCATCAAATATTAATATAACATATGCTGGAATTTAAAAGCACTTAACCCTATAAGTACCGCAAAATGTAAAATGTCCCAACTATTAAATTTTTTAAAAAAACAGTTTAAATGTCAGAATTATTATAATTTAGCAAATTCTTCCTAGATGAAATCTGAATTATTATTATAATTCTCTACATATGTAATAGGTAAATGAGATATACATAATATATGTTGGATTTATAATAATTTCAGCAGTGTCCTTATTCAAAACTTCAAAACCTAACACAATTAAGTTTTATTTTCAACAAATAAGCTCTTCACAATTCAAATTTACTTTTTAGTTTCAACAACTAGTGATATCCTTTATTTTAACACTTCAATAAGTAATTATAGTTTTGCATCTACGAATCTAAGTATTCATTAGCAGTACACTACAGATTATATTGCAATATAAAACACTTGTAAAACTGTTTGATGTGTTTATTACATACACTTACTGTTCTCGGTAAATCGTAATAGATGAATTAACATTTCATTTTTTCCACCTTTTCTAAAAGGCTAAAGTACCAATAATCAAATTCTTTTGTCAATCTTCCATTGGAATAAACACAATACATTTTAAAATATTTTATCGCCTTATGAAAGGTCGCTATTACGTTTGCCAAGATCAAGGATTTTGTTTAAATAATGTAATTGAATATTCATCAAATAATGTTTTTAAGATTTTACCTTGACTTTTTAAAGTTTTTCCTACAAATTTGTGATTTATAAAGCTGAATGAACACTTTGGTATTCATAATAACATTTTAAAATGAAATTCACCTTCATTATTTACTATTTTGTACTTTATTTTCTCAAAAACTCTAAAGTATTAAGATTGAATTCACTACCCTTCGACATTAAATTTAAAAATTTTAAATTTTATATTTTACTATTTTTTAAAATTTTAAAATTTTAATTTCTTTGTTTCCATTAAATATTTCTATATATCAAGAGATCAAATGTATTTTTTACTATGTTTTGTTTGTTTGTCAAATTTAATTTTTCTAACCACTTTCTCAATTTCTATTTTGTTCTATCTAACATGAATTCAGCACACAGATCAGTTTGTATGTTTCTATAATATAAGTTTATTGATTTGTTTAATATTATGGGTGTTATTATTCCATGCAAACAAGTTTATATAATGTTTAATTATTTTTTTCATATGTGAACACATCTTGTTTTAATGACCCTCTTCATTTTATCGATTGAGGTTGAATAAAAAACTTGCAAATGTTCGTCATTACGAATCTCGCATATTCAAATATATATAATCAATACAAGTGTGTAACTATTACTGAGATTTTATTTATCCATGATAATTATAATTATGCGTATATCTAATATTAAAATGTAATATTTAGATTAACATCAATTTCGCAAACATTAATACAAACATTAAATTTTCAAAACGACTAATGAAAATTATCCCAAAAATTATTTAAAATTATAATTATAATTTTTAAACACTTACAGTTAAATTATTAATTAGTAATAATTTATGTTAAAAATAGTACATTTGAATTCCATATTTATTAACCACAATAACCATAATTACTTTTAATTTTTCTTAAAACCTTATTACAATTTCAAACATTTTTATTTACCATATATAAACAAATCCAAGTTTTATTTTTTAACTTTACTTAATTATTAATTTTTCATAAAATCGAACATTTTTAAAATTTAAGATAGATCAGTAAAATATTATTTCCAGGATTATTTCCAATTTCTATTTCCTTCAATAAATTAAAATTTTTTAAAATTTTTTACAGCTTTAATTAAATATCATTAATAACAATAATAACACTTACTCTACCCATATATGGAATCGTAAAAATAAAATGTAATTGAAAAAAAAACTTTGAATTGAATTCTTTTAATTCAGTAAAAATTGTTTTAAAAACCTATAATTTCACTTGAAACAGGCAGTGCCGAAAATTCGTGAATATCAAAAACATTGATATATTTACTGATTTATGGTTTTCAAGCTTTTTTAATAAATACTAATTTACTCTGTTTTATGTATTTCATTTAGTTCCGTATATGGGTTCGACAATTATTATAAGAACATTTTTTTTATATTTTATTGATAAAAATTATTCTTTTAATTAATCAAGTGGTTGACTGCTCCAATAAGAATGTTGGTAGAAGAAAGATTACAAATTCAAAATCCCAAGTAATAAAAATGTTGACAAATATATACAACGAAATTAAACAAGGAAATTAAGTCAAATGTTTAAATGAGAATTCATTCATTTTCTGAAAAGATTAAAACTTTTTTGAGAGTTTTTTTTAAATTATAGATGAGAAGAATTTTGTCTAAAAACCAAAAGATCAAAGAATTATTAATTACTTTGTCGAATTTCAAGTAAACTCAATCTCAGCAGTGTTTTTGTACTTATAAATATTATCTTATTTGCTGGTTATCATATTTTTATTAAAAATTTATATATTTTTCAAAGAATAAATTATAATAGAGAAAATTATATATTTGAAATTATTTATAAGTGATAATTAATAAACAATATTCAAACAGTAAATATATATATCTATATATATTAATACGTAAAGAGAAAACTTTCTAACCTTTTTAAAGCATATTGCACTCACGCAGGATTGAGTTTTGGCATAGTTAAAGTGTATATGGAGAAGGAGTGTAGAAAGGTAAAATTTATATGTAATGTTGGTTACAAATAAATTAAATTAAATTAAACATTTCACAATAAACTATTGATCGACTTCAAATGTTTCTTTATGTATTCAACAAAGTGAGTAGTGAACTCAATTGTTACTTTTTATTTCATAAGTATTGCAGGAAATTAAGCCAAACAACTCACCTATTGACATATTTGTACACACTCACAGTTGATGTAATAGAAATAAATTCAAAAAAAAATTATAAAACAATGTATATAGGAGTATGCTCTTTGATAAAAAGACCTCAATAACAGAGCCGTAGCCAGGGGGTGGCGAATAGGGCGACCACCCCGGGCGCCAAAACTGTGAAATGATCATTTAAATTTTTTTGCTTTTCTTTCTTTTTTTCATATTAAATTTTTTTTTCTTAATTTGACTCTTCAAGACCAATTACATTCCTGTAAGTACATAATTAATGGGAGTGGTGGATTCTTTTGGCACCAGGGGCGCCAAATTTCAATCTCGCCCGGGCGCCATTTTCCCTAGCTACGACTCTGCTCAATAACATTCAAACTTACAAATTTAATGAATTACGGTCAAATTTCAACTACTGGGCGATCACTAGTATATATTAATTTCTGTTGTCATTTACTATTATAATTTCTGTTATATTTTCTCTAGAAGTTCAAAACCGCAGTTTTTTTGAAACTATAATAACGTTGCTATTGGTATTTCATTATCATCACAAAAATGATCAACGGGTAAATTTAGTTCAACAGCTTCGGATGATGAATATAAATGTGTTAAATTCGCTTAAAAATTTGAAATAGAGTTGAGATGTGCATTTGAACAGTAACATCAGGATATATTCTCGAACCACTTGATAAGGTTTCATAAATTTTCATAGTGTGAGATTTAGGATCACTAGAGTCCAGAATAAGACCCGAGGAACAATTTGAAGCGTACAGAGAAATATCTGCTTGAATTGAAACATACATAATTGTTATTCCCGTAAACATTTTCATTGTCATTATCATCAAATCTTTCATTGGTGCAATAAATGTCTCCAACATAATTTGAGCCATGGATCCTCTGTCAGTTTTGGGAACATTGAAAAGAAGAAATTGTCTCACCATATATGGTTAAGATACAAATACCGTGTCTCTCTTCAAAGTTGAACAGTCATTCATCATTTTCAACAAACTCTTCATTGCACCTCATTTGAACATGGATCTCTTTGGCCTTCAATTGAAGAATTTCATTTAAGACAATATTTTTCAAATTTTGTTGTTGTCAAAAACAAGAATACAATAATTTTCCAATTCATTGAATGAAACAGAAATAACCAATTTTGATTTATGTGAAGTTTTGTTTTTCGTTTTATTTAAAGACAATAAGGTTTTCAGCGAGTTCAAATGGTTAGCGACCTTGTATCACTGATCCTGCAAGGTTTGAATGAAAGTCAATGTAGCATGCGTGTGGTTAAGAATCAAATGAGTGAAGTTATTTCCACACTAAGAAATTGATTCAAGGTGCAGAATCTTGCCACTGACTATGGGAATTAGACTGTCAGTAGTAAGATTTGGCACACCTACTAGGAAAGTCCCTCTCGTTTCTCGCCAATACTCACCTAATTCTAACCCATTACTTTAGACTCAATATTCTCCACAATAAACTCACCACCTTTGATTTGATGATTAACTCTGAGCAAATTGGTAGTACAGAACTTTTGCAAATAATTATTCTCATCCTCAAAAGTTACATGTTAAATATTAAGTTAATATTTCAGATTAATTTCAATAGGTTTAGACTCTAAATGTTAGAGTTATATACTGTAAAAGGCATTATAATCATATAAAACATCACTCATCGTTCTATTTTATTGCTCCTATGACCCACATTATATTTGTTTGTCTCCTTTTTGATTAAAAGGTTTCTATTAGAAAATAAATTTAAACTAAATTTATTCTGTTATGATATCCGAGTATCCGAATAATTGGTTAGAGGACATTGGCGTTTAAAAAAGACGAAATACCCGGGTTTGGGAACCCTTATTATTGCAGAAATAGTAAAAAAGAAATATATGAATTACCATATTTTCTTAATGACAGTCATAATTCAGGAAGCCAAATATTCACAAAAATGCCACTTTCGTTTCGACAAAAACAGATATTGCATCGCCATTACTTTTGCTTTTCTGTGACACAAATTTGTATCTCATTCGATTTGTGACAAAATTTAGAATGAAAGTTTGCTGTATTTTATCATCTGCTCATTTTATCACAAAGTAGTGGCACTTTCTTTCATAGAATAACTTTGAGGTGATAGGATTATAAAAGAAAAGATCCAATATTTTCCATGTAAAACCATAAACACTGTTTTCACAGTTCATGAGCTTCCATGATCAAAAAGATATTATTAATAAATTGTAATTATTTACAAATACAATATTTAATACAATATTAAATACAAAATTTCAAATACGTATATTTTGCTTAATTGCTTGGCTTTAAAAAAATATTGGCTTGATGAAAATTTTCATTTAAGAAATTGATCAAAAAATAAGCAAAAAATGTTTAAAAATTTATTCGAATTAATAACTATCAGTAATGTTATTTATTTTTTGTTCATATTTGATCTGTTTTTATTTTCTTTTAAATGTCATTTATTATCCTTATGTCTGTAGATCATTGGTTCTTAATCGGAGTGTAAGACAATCCTTTAACAATATAAATTATTTTTGCGATATTTGTAAACTACTTGAATTTCTTCGAGGTCATCGGTGTATTTTTTTTTGTTTGAAAACGGTTAGGTGTAGCGATGGTTGTCGTGAGGATTAGGCCGACTTTTACGTATAACACATCAAGCTTCTTTCATACTGTTAACGAGAGTTTTTACGTCACCTAAGACCGCCCAAGGCCACCCGTCAAAATATATTTCTTCGATACTGTGTGTGCGACTTGACAACACTGACTGTCAAACGTCATTACAGTACAGTAGATTTTGCTGTGTTCACTGCTCTTTTCTTACTTTCTACTTGAGTACCATTGTTTGGGATGATCGACAGTTTGTCGTGAAACCACTTGAGGCGAGTACGTGTATGCAAAAAACCATTCGATTAGGAAAGTTACCTATCAATTTAATACACACTTAATTGGTAAGTGACTTAAGTTCAAATATGATGCATTGATTACACAAACATAAGAATCGCTCCACAAGTATTATAACGAACAAGCAACAACAGTCTAGTCATTAATTAAATTAATATTGTTCTTCATTTGATGTATAAAATCTGTTTATTTTTAAATACACAATATATTTCGCAAAAAAATGTATATTTCTAAATTAAAAAGTCGAAACACATTTTTCAATTTGTTGCGGAAACATATTTTCAAATTCGGAGGAATGCGGCTCACTTAAAAGGTTAAGAACCACTGCTATATGTCAATGTTTTTCTTTTCATTTCTAAATCAAATTTTCACCACGGTCTTTATTTATTGTTAAAAATTTAAGAGAGAATTAATCTGTTATAATTTTTAAAACTTAGATATAAATATTATATATATATATATATTCGAATATTTTTTCATCATTTTAATTTTTATAATGAATGATTATTTTATTCAAATTAAGTGACCTTAATATTAGCAAGGGGCCCTAAATTTAGACCTTAATGTTGTATGAAAAATAAACTTACAAATCTTTGTTGAACGTGAACCGGTTCTCCGAACAAACTGTCATCAACAATTGATCGTCTATGTTGAACTCTATAGTTCTTCATTTTTGTATTATCTATACATATATAAATATATTTTATTAAATATTACCAAAATAGACTCCTAAAAATTACCTTATCGACAATGAAAACAATTATAAATTGAGATTATTTATTAATGATATTATAAAACAAAATGTTATTTTATTTTCTATTTTCATTTATTTAATTTTTTAATTATTTCTATATTAAAATTTCTTTAAAAATTTGTAATACTTGCGAGAAATATTTTTTTAGTGTTAAAATTTGTTTTGTGTAAAAAATGAATACCGTATATTTCGGCGTATAAGGCGACCGTCAGATAAGACGAGGTACAAAATTAGAGCAAAAAAAAATTAGATGGGTTTTAGATATGCATAAAAGTAGTATAAATACAACTACCTGTACTGTAATACTTTCTTTTATATCGGTTGTATAACACGACCCACAATTTTCAAGGGTGATTTTTTGACTTTAAGGGTCGTCTTATACGCCGAAATATACGTATATATATATATATATATATATATATATATATATATATATATATAACAATAAAGACGCAATGCCAGACATTCTATTGGTTGTGATTGGTTTATTTTTAGTGGAGCTTAATCTCTTAGGATTTTAATCCTCTTCGGTATAGTGGGAGCTAATATACAAACTAACGTCAAACGATAGCGAATCCAAAAGAAACTTGCGCCACCTATAGAATAAGTTGAATTCACGACGAAATTGTAGAAATACTCTAGAAGATGTTTATATCTTTAACTTAAGCATTCACAACTATTAGGTAATAGAGTTTTCTCAAAATTATGGCACGTGCACCTCCTGTGTTTTTGTTGAGGCTAAAGCGACAAACCTATTTGTCAGCCCCTGGTATCGGCGATGAAAATATATATAATGTGGCTGTATATGGGTCTGTTTGTGTCACAACACAAATCAATCAATAAGACATTCAAAATATCTGGGATGAAAAATCGGATTTTGAGTTGTTGGGTTTAATGCGAGTGAAGTATGAAAGAATTTTGAAAAATCATTCTTCATAATTATTAACTATAGCAAAAGAGACTTGATAAATCTTTTAAAAACCATAAGGATTCATGTAAACTTTATTTTTTTTCAAATAATAACAATTTTATTGTTATAGGCGAGTTAATAATAAGTTAAATCATAATAATAAATAAGTTTAGGGGTTTTATATGTTAGTTATCGAATTACTTTAGCTTAGTAAACTTTTTCCTAATTATGGGATGTCTGTTGGGCCAATACTTGAAGGTATAACAATATAACAGAAAGAGGAATAATTGAACCCTATGAGTTGTTTCTGGATAATACTTAAACATAATACTTGTAATCCCATCCTATTTTATGAATTAGAAGTAATTTAGCTTTAAACTCATTTTTTGAATTATTTAAAATTTTCAAAAACCTCAATGACAAACGTGGATAATAAACGCGGAAATATTTAAAATTCATTCTATGGGAAAAAATTCTAGAAAATCATTGATTGTAATCAAATTCTATAAAACGTCAAGAAAATTAAACTGGGTGTATATTAGAAATTTTATTTTTGAATAAAATCTTATAACTATTTTCAATTGTTTTAATTTTAGATTATATAAATTTTTCATTTAAATATTTTGTTTTTAAATAGTTAAATTAATTAATATTTTGAATTTAAATTATGCCATTCTTTGCCAGAATAAATAACATTTCTAGTATAGTTTATTAAATTTTTTTAATTAGATAGGAGTTTTTTATTGAAATGAACCTAAAACCAGGAAGTAAATGTTGGGTTAAAATGAAAGGATATCCTCCATGGCCAGCTCGAGTAATTAAAGATATATTTAATTTACATATTCTATCACATGAATGAATTAGATAAATGTATTACCACCTGATGTGAAATTACCACGTGGAAAAATTCCCATTTTCTTCTATGGAACTCATGAAATGTAATATACTAGATTTTAATAATTTTAAATTTGCTATTTATAGTTCCTATGCCAAAGCAAAAGATATTTTTGAATTTGAAAATTTTCGGCATAAATATTGTTCATATAAAGGCAAAAGTTCTAAATTCAATGACGCATTATTAGAAATTGATCAAAATCCAACAATTTTCCAATTAGGATTTGACTCAAAAGCTGTAGAATTTCTATCCCAGTTCTATAAATTTGATTGTCAAAATTTGAAATCCGATGAAACCGAAGGAAAAAGTAAGCGTTATATATAAATTTCATATTTAAAAAAATAAATTTTGCTTCTATAACCTTTGATTGTAAAACTAATTTTAAATTTAGATTTATTAATGAATGAACTGTTATTTGTTATAAGCAAACTCTTATTTATAATTTTCAAGGTTCGTTATTATTATGTTCTGAAAACCCTAAATTTAGCAATTTAGACCATTTATTGTAATCTAGGGCTCTGATCAAGGTCAAACCTTGCTAAATAAACAATTCAACAGACTGGACTGGTATTTATCATTGTCATACTCGTTGTGTGTTATCCAGGGCCCGGGCATTCTAAAGACTTCGCTAAAAAGAACTTTGACAGACTTTTTTGAAATCAATAAATCAATGTCGGATATGATGGAGTTTGTAGCAATTCTTAAAGAATTTTCGAGATGTTCATTGGATAGGCTTGTCCTTCGATTTCCCTTAGTAAATTTCGTCCTCAAAAAGTTGTTCACAAATATAGGTACTTACAAAAAGCGATGCAAACAAAAAAGGCGTGATATGAAGCAGAGGATATTTAGATTTCGGAAGATATATTTTGTATAAATCTAATAAAGAGACATGATCGATTTTCTCTTTATGTTGCATGTCAGATTGCAATTCGATGCACTCCATTTGGCAATGTTCTAGTAAAGGTGTAGCGAATATGTCCAACAGTTTTTTTAATATTTTCGGAAATCTTGAAATTTATTTTCAAATTCTTTGATCAATTCTGAAAGCAGTGTAGCATAATTTTTTGTTATTCTCTGGTTTGTGCTTTGGGAGATTTATACCCATCGTACCCGACATTGATTTATTGATTTCAAAAAAGTCTGTCAAAGTTCTCATTAAAAATTAATTAATATTTTTGTAATAAAAAATTTCATTTAAGTACGCAATTTTATTTTTTTTTACAATAAATATTGCAAATATTAATTATTATGGTGTTTTTAATTATCCAGATTTTATCGATTGTAATCAGGGCTGGGAAAAAATATATTTTTATTGCAATATATTTATTATTATTTTCCCTGGATGTAAAATTTATTGCAATATATTGGATATTGATTAAGTAATATATTGGATTTCAATTAAGTAATATCGTCAATTTATACATTTTTAAAATGAAATATATTAGTTATTGAAAAGATTTAACTAATTCAATCTTGATTTATTTAAAAGAAGTAATTTTTTTTATTTTTATTTAAAAACTATTCTGTAAAAATAATTATAGAATTTTGTTAAATTTATATTACAAAAATTTTATTAAGGTGATTCTCAAAATTATAAAATTATAATATTTGTTTGATTCTATAATATCTTTTAATTTTAACATTGGTCAAGTTGTTATGATATGATTGATAGATTTTTTGAAATAAAGGACTTTATAGATCTTTCTGGTCAGAATTTAGCTGTTCCGATACCAAAACATGTTCAAATATTGCAGTTGAGAGAAATTTTTAATGAGCTTACGCCCCTTAATCAATTAACAATTTATCTACAAATACCTTCGTTGAATTTAGCAGGTGCCCGTAGCTGTTTTCATCTGGTCATAATAAGACATCCCCAAATGAAAAAAGTACCTTTCAACAACATCGACCATAATTCATTCATCTACTTTCGAAAAAGCCGTGGTGAAAATTATTAACAGAAAAGAAAGTGAATTAACGGTACATGAAAAAAATGTATTAACAAAACTTGAAGTAAAAGAAGAATTAGTCGTAGACAAATTCGACAACACTAAATTCGATACAAATCCCTATATTAGCACTCATCTTAACATTAATACGCCCTTTCGAATTACATTGACCTGAAATTTTTACCACCTACATCTAATATTGTAGAGCGTCTTTTGAGTTTAAATGGAAGAATCTACATTGGTGATCGAAAGATTTTGGATTATTCAACATTGGAAGAAATAATATTTTTAAACCAAAATAAAAATTTATGGGAGAGTGAAATAGTCGATAGGGACAAGGGATAAATAAAATTCTGTCGGTCATATTTTCTTTATTTTATGTAGTAAGCTAATTATAGCTTATAGGTCATCTATTTATTTAATTCAAGAACTCAATATATTGCAGTATATTGCAATATATTTATTCACAGCCTTGGTTGTTATGACAGTTACAAAATAATGGTAATAAAGATTGACAAAAATATTCGTGTTTATGTGGCCCAATTTTTTTGTCAAAATGGGTCAAATGGGTTGGACACGCCTGGCTTAATTCAATCTAACATATTCCAGTGGGAATGCATTCATGCAATATATGAGTATAAATAATCCGTTTCAACTGTCTGTAAATGTGTAATTTGCATTCTATTACGGTACTACTCTATAATTGGTGGGTCTAGAGAAATGTGACAGTGACTGGGCTGGTGGGTGGGCCAAAAATGGTAATTTTTGGCGTGAAGTAATTATGCAATTAATTCTAAGTCCACAGTTTTTTAAACATCTTTATAATTATAAGAAAAAATTAATCAATTATGTAATTCCCGTCGTTGTTTACAATCTGCTTTTTTACTAAGTCACTAAAACACATCATAATCTTCTCTTATTCCTGGCTTGTGCGTGTTTTCCTAGACAGCCCACTCATTCTTTTGCTTCATATTAACATCATTTTTCATTTCCCGTGATGATTGCCATGCTTGTAGCCCAGTGTCGCTAGATAACTGGCGATATTCTGAAATCAATGACCAACCGCTTTTCTTTGTTGTTTTCGATGAATTCATATGACATCCAAGCTCCGAGTTTTAGAACAAATCTTAATAATTGAAGCTAACGAGAAATTATCGTAGCTTTACTGTCCATGATCTTGGTCAATTCTCTAAACGTTTGACAAATGTCTTCCTTCAAAAGAGCCCTGAGACGAAAACGTTCCTCGCCACCATTTTACTGTTAAATACAAGTGCATAGTTTATCGAAAGTTAATGATGTCAGTATTAATGAAATTATTGCTATTAAATAATAATGTCATTGAATTAATTTATCAGTGTTTAAAATATGCTCAAAATATTTCTTTCAATAACATAATTCACTTACATTCTCTTAAATAAGTCCCAAAGTGTCATTTTTAATACTTTTACTGCTACCAACATTTCCAAGCTGACACGAAAAATAGTAAAGAATTTGCAGCAAAACTTGAAATCATTTTTTTAACCGACCAATCATTATCTTCACGTTCTCGATTACTCAAAGAAATGAATATTGTGGTACGATTTTTGTTTCTAGCACGGAAACTAAATTGAAAGTAATTTGTGACTAATTGGAATAATTATGGAAGAAAATGGATTTACTGTTGTATTTCAAGACATCAATTTTAAGAAATGTTCAAAAATTGGTTTTGAAATACGAGGTATCTAAAATGACAATTTGGAAGTGCTAATGAAGCTATTTGAAGTTACAAATGCTGATAGAATTTGGTTATGCTTTGAGAATAAAAAGTTTCACGAGAGTCAAGTTAAGTAAGATATGTTGCAGGAAAGGGATCATCGTAATCCAAAATTTATCCCCCCAAATGAATAAAGATGCTACCACTATTATATGTTTCAGCAACTTCTTCACAATTTGCGAAAGTATTATCTTAGTTTAATGATCTTAAATCATCTCTTTCGGTGTTCAAAAGAAGTAATTATAGTAGAACAGATAGTGTAGTACAAACTTACAAAAAGCAAATCTATCTACAAACATTTTCCCCTAGAATAAAGTCTATTTTAAGTAAATATCTGTAATCATTGTAATTATTTGCGATACGGTTAATACTAATAGTGGAGCAAAAAATGGTCAGCAGTATTATAGCCACACTCCTCAATATTTTGGTGGTCAGCTACATGTATTACATAGAATTTTGAAACACTATGGATTCTGTATTTGGAGCAGTGACAACAAGCCCCTATGATGACTGCAGTTAGTGATAAGTATGAAGCACTAAAATAAGAAATTATATCTCAAGAAAACTAGCCAAAGTTCATGAAACAAAATATTGGCTCTCGTAGCTTTCCACTATTAGAAAACTCGCAAATCATTTCCATTCATTCATTTTCAAAGTCTGTTTGTAATGAACAATGCACGGTAAAATTCGCATCGAAAATTTGCTTCACTGGGGTTTATTTTACTCATAACAATCAATTTGAAGAATTATGTTGTTTCATTGTTTGTATGATGCATCAAAAAGATTGGAAATTAGAAGATGGAAATTTGTCACCAGCTTTGAAATAATAATTTAGAAAGAATCAACCGATATGCAAGGTATTTTCGATAATCGCAGAACTGAGAAGAAATTGAATGTTCGTTTTATTCTTACCAATGAGTACTTAAATGGAAACTTATAATTGTTGTAAAACGCTATTTGCTATCGTTATTTTTGTCGTCGATCTTCTGAAATAATTCTCCTCTTTTTGAATACTTTTTGAAGCGAGATTGTTCATGAACACTTTTAAAACAATACTTTTGTCAATTTTCGATTCGTTTGCTTCAATTTTGATTCTCGTAGCGAATTTCAGTTTTCTCTGAATTTTCTTTTACTATATTCCTTAGTTTTCGATTTTCCAAATCTTGCTAGTTTTCTCTGAGCATATTTCTAAAGCTCTATTGAAATAAAATTCCAAATTTCTAGTTTTATCCTCTTCTATACATTCCGTTTCTCGTCTAAATTGCAAATAATAATTCCAATTTATAAATCTATCAGCTGTCAAACTGGGGTGAATTGCATTTAATAATTTCCAAATTCTCCGAAACAATAACCATTAGATTTTATTTGTCATTTAAAAATTATGCAAGATGATATCCAATTTTAATCTCTTAAAGCACGACAAGATTGTTGATTTAGGTAAAAATTTGGGTAAAATTGACATCACACATTTTCTTGAGATCAATTTATAAGAGAAATATTATTAAATTTATTTTTTGAAACTGCGTTGGAAAATTTTATAATTATATTTAGACAAGCCCCAAGAACCCGCATCTCCGTCTAATAGGAAACGCCCACGACATAAAAGTAAAACTCCAGGTAGTAAATTTTGATTGTCACTTTGGTAAAATATAAATTTCAGATATTAATGAACCAAAACGCAAACTTAAAAAAACTCAAAATTATGAAGAAAAAAGTAATTTATAATTATTGTTAATTTATAATAAAAAGTTTAACGAGAGTCAAGTCAAGTAAGATATGTTACAAGAAAGGAATAATCGTATCAAAATTCATCCCCATATTGTTTATATCAAGTTTATTATTATTATTATTATTATTATTATTATTATTATTATTATTATTATTATTATTATTATTATTATTATTATTATTATTATTATTATTATTATTATTATTATTATTATCATTATTTATTATTTATTATTTATTATAATTATTTATTATTATTATTATTATTATTATTATTATTATTATTATTATTATTATTATTATTATTATTATTATTATTATTATTATTATTATTATTATTATTATTATTATTATTATTATTATTATTATTATTATTATTATTATTTATTACTATTTATTATTATTGTTATTTATATTATTACTTTTACTTTTATTATTTATTATTTATTTTATCATTATATATTATCATTTTTATATATTATTATTTATCATTATTGTTATTAATTATATTATTATTTGTATTATTATTATTTATATTATTATTTATATTATTAATATATATTATAATTATTAATTATTAATTATTATTATTATTATTATTATTATTATTATTATTATTATTATTATTATTATTATTATTATTATTATTATTATCATTATTTATTATTATTTATTATTATTTATTATTATTATTATTATTTATTATTATTATTATTATTATTATTATTATTATTATTATTATTATTATTATTATTATTATTATTATTATTATTTATTACTATTTATTATTATTGTTATTTATATTATTACTTTTACTTTTATTATTTATTATTTATTTTATCATTATATATTATCATTTTTATATATTATTATTTATCATTATTGTTATTAATTATATTATTATTTATATTATTATTTATATTATTAATATATATTATAATTATTAATTATTAATTATTATTATTATTATTATTATTATTATTATTATTATTATTATTATTATTATTATTATTATTATTATTATTATTATTATTATTATTATTATTATTATTATTATTATTATTATTATTATTATTATTATTATTATTATCATTATTTATTATTTATTATTTATTATTATTTATTATTATTATAATTATTATTATAATTATTATTATAATTATTTATTATTATATTATTTAATATATTATTTAATTGCTAATATAATTTATTAAGACTCAAACATTCAATCAAATTCCATTTCACAAAAAATCGATGAATCTACTATCCAAAATCATCTTTTAAACTTCGAAAAACCGATTTTACTAAACCACATAAAAGACTGCATCGAGGAATCCCTAGTTGATAACTCCAATATAAATAAACTCAATGAATCATCATTATCACCAAATAATCATATCTCAAATCGAACTGAAGAATCCTGTGAACAAATTCACATTTATCCCCCAAAAGAAGAATTGATTTCCTCACAGAGAAAGTTGACAGTTACCCATCAAACTGAACTTAATATAATTCAACCAGTCTTACAGCCCAAAAACGTAACAGTTGTTACATCGGTGAAAAAACCGGTTTGCTCCTCCATTCCTGAAACCATTAAACAGCCCGCTAGAGAATCTGATTCTCAAATAATACAAACTGACAAAGAAACAATGGAAAATATTTTCAAAAAAGAAAATCGTGAAATATCAATCGTACTAAATGATGGTATATAATAATAATATTTGATATTTACAATAATAACGTAATAATTCATTATAATGCTTGAAACATAGTCTAAATTAATTAATTAATTAATTAATTAGAAATTTAATTAATTTTCAATAACATTTTATTTTACACATATTTATCGATAAATAAAAGTGCATTGTATTGAAAGGATTTTAATTATTGAATTATTTTTATTATTTATTATTTATTCTAATAAATCAGGCCTTACTTATATTTTGGTTTTGTATTTTATTTCCCATTTATTAAAATAATAATAAACGCACCAGTGTTCCAATTTGGGTAGCACATAAATCTTGGACATTGAGGAAAGCTCTGGCAAACAACACAAATGGAAAAATGGAAAACTGCCAGACACCGAAATATTTTAAAAAAATATCTATAAACAAGTTAAAGGTCTACCTATGGATAACCGTCGAACGACAGACACTGAGGACCATACAACCCGTCGGTTTCTACGCAAGATATGTAGATGATATCTTAATCACGACCAAAAGCAGAAAAGAAGCGGAGGAAATATTTCATACATTCAATGCGATTCACCGAGATATTAAGTTTGGAATCTAATATCCGGAAGAAGATGGATCCCTGAATTTATTGGATTTAAGAAATAAAATAGAAGCAAATACTCCAACATGCGAGTTCTACAGGAAACCAACTCACAAAGAAATATTTATACACCAAAGGTCAGCGCTTCCATACTTACAGAAAGTACACGTCATAAAAAACGAGAAACAAAGGATGCACTGAAAAAAACGAGAACTTTACAGAAACGGATACCAAGGTGAGGACATTGAAAGAATGAATTCTACCCCGAAAAGATCTAGAGAATTAACGCAAAAGAATAAGAAACATTTCTATCTGAATATCTCATTCATCAGTGACATACTCGACTTCAAGATCTTGAAAGAACTTAAACGCACTGGCTTTCCAATTCGGATAGCACATAAATCTTGGACATTGAGAAAAGCTCTGGTAAATAACACAAATAAAGAAAACAATTGCACAATGGAAAATTGCCAGACACTGAAAGATCACGTGCAATGATGCAAGGAAATACACATTGGAAGTACTCTCAGGACCTTGCATTAAAGAGTTAAAGAACATCTAGATCCTGGTGGAACATCCTCCATAAACAGACATCTCCAACAATGTCAATCAAGAAAGGAAAGAAACATAATTTCAATCGAAATCGTAGCTAATGGAAATATCCAAAAGAAAAATGTTAGATTCAAAGAAGCAATTCTCATTATAAACAGACGGCCAACAATCAACACAAGAGAAGAAATCAATGAAATCATCAATTTGATCTGTTGTCATTGACCTTGAGAATAACTGATGAAATAAAAGATATTAAAACAAGTAATAATTAAAATAATACAGAAATTTTAGGAAATATGCTTTCAAAAGATCGGAATAAAAATCAAAATTGACACATTTATTAAAATATTTAAATCGCGTATATAAATAGTTATTGGAAGCTTTATTTTATAAATATTTTAAAATATTTTCTTAAAATTGGCTTCTATGGGATAATTGTAGAAGCTTTAAAAATTTTGGTTGGTGTTTAATTTTGAATTTTAGAGGATATTTAATTTTAATTTTAAATAAAATTTTTTAAAAATTCAGAAAAAAAGTATATCATTATATTATATTTTTCACCAATGAGAAGTAAGAAAAAGGAAATAAAAGAAAGATAGAAATGTATGTGCGGGAAGAAGAATGCTAAATTCTAGGAGATTGACAAGGACTATCTTATAGCCTAAAATTTTTTCATTAAATACATTATTCGCAGCAAAAGGCTTAAATTATCACTTTATTGTTTTATTATTACATACATTATATATTAATATTATTTTATTATTATTATTATTATTATTATTATTATTATTATTATTATTATTATTATTATTATTATTATTATTATTATTATTATTATTATTATTATTATTATTATTATTATTATTATTATTATTATTATTATTATTATTATTATTATTATATATTTAAAAGGAAAAATCAAAAAAATTAATTTTTAATTAAAGTGAATTGGAGAAAAGTAAAGATGCCTTAAATCACATTTAACTTTACTTCACATATTTAGGATTGTTTTATTGAAATTTGTTATGGGAAAAACGTACATTCTACTGCAAAACGTTTAATTATTAAATACTTTTTTTATTATTTATCGTTGATTATTTTTATTTTTTAATAATTACACTTATACTTTAGATCTTATTTATTTTTTGCTTTATTATTTTATTTTATATTTATTAATAACGGTTATTTTTTTATTTAAAAATTAATATAAATCCACTGGGGACAATTTCACGATATATTTCATTAAATAGAAATATGTGAAATACTACTACTTGATAAAATTTTAACAAGAAAATACAGTTTTTAAAGAAAAAAAATCAAAATTTTTTAGAAAAGTTATCCATTTTCTAATATATTTAGCAGATTATTTATTTTATTATTAATAAATTATTATAATAATTTGTGAAATAATTCGTGTCTATAATCAAAAACCCTAAGAATTGCTAAATTACCAGAAGTAAAATCATTTAATACCAAGAATGAAACATGACTAATAATCGAAAGTTTTCTCACAAAATTCAACTTAAGTCTGGGGTTATTATTTAAAATTTATTAAAGTTTTCTTTAAATGTCTCTACATGCGCAAATTCATTCCGCATTCGGAATGGGATAGGAATTTCTACTGCAAATTAAAACGATTGACTTCGATTTTTAATTTAACACTAGATTTACGGGTGTTCATAGCCGTAAAAATAGGTATACCTAATTCGATATGCGAAATGAGGGAGTCAGTAGAAGAGAATAATTAATATTTACCTATATTTCATGATGTATCTAAAAACCAACATATGTATTCATAAAATAATAAATCAGTATTATATATGTCATGGGTGCAATGCCTCATACATTGGAATGACTGCCCGTCCTTAAATGAGTCAAATTGGTTCAATCCGTAAATCTAGTGTTAAACATAATTTTGTGATGATAAATACAAATGAAAATATTTATTACTTAATATATGATGATTCGTTATGAAATTCAGTTCTAACTTGTACGGATATTCTATCGGTCAGAAATCTGACACAATCAGAAGATGTGAATTTGAGAGGTTGGAATAATGTATAATTGTGAATTGAAACAATTTATTGTCATTTTAAAATGTTGTCAAAATCAAATTTAGTATAAAAATAATAAATTGTTCATTTGTACCAATTATCATATCAACATAAATAGACAACTCTATAAATAATATTTTCGTATTTAATATTTTTTATAATCATGCAACTTCATGCAAGATAACTTCCAAAAAATGGTTTGTCCAAATAATTCACTTTATAATTATTATTATTTGTTTTCAGCAATAAAATCAGTTCTGATAGGATTAGATTACAATTCATCTGTTGAAATAAAAATTGAATCTTACGTAAGAGGGTTATTTATTTGCCAAAAAGATTATGGAGTGAAATAGTTTTCCATTTAACATAATTATATTTTCATTAAATAGCAATATTTTAAGATGTCACGATCTTTATATCATGCCAGTATAAATTTTATAGTAAAATATTAAGACAACTGTTATCATGAGGTAGAATTGAAATTAAATAAATCTAATCTATTTAAATTGCTCTTTTTCAAAATAACTAATTCATTAATTTTTTAAAATTATATTTTGCTTAAAAATCATAAAATTCTGTTTTCTCACTTCAAAATTTTAAAACTTTAAAAACTTATAAAATCAAACATTTCAATAAATTTTTCACAAAATTGTGTTTACTAATATTAATGAATTTTTCCTGTCGATAGTGATCAAGGACTTGAGAATGGAGATGACCGGACAGTCATTCCAATGTATGTGGTATTACACTCATGACTTAAATATTTATAACCAAGATCCGAACACCATATAATTAGGACTTGAAATCCACTAACAAATATGAAGTTAAAAAAACAGGAATTAGAAACCACCTTACAACATTATATACACAACCTCTTGTTCAAAAATTTACTCAAACTGTATGACACTCCAAATACAAAAATTTAAACCTAAACATAAAATTGTGTTTGCTGATATAAATCAATTCCTCAATCGACAGTTTTCAAAAACTTGAGAACGGAGAGAACGGGCAGTCATTCTAATGTATGTGGCATTGTACCCATGACATATATATTCATAACCAAGATCTGAATACAATCTTAGCAAGAACCGAAATAGATCAACTTCACAATTTATATCAAACATAGCCAATTCAATCATTGATATTTTTTCTTTCATTGATTTTCTACATCTCTTTCAACAATTCCAAAGTGTTTCTATTGAGTATTGGAAAAAACTAAGTATAACTTTAAAATTGATCACTATCGACTGAAGGAATTGATTAATATTAGTAAACATAATTTTGTGAAAAAATTTATTGAGTTGTTTCATTTCAACTTTTAAAATTTTGAATTGAGAAAACAGAACTTTATGATTAGTTTGTTTGAAAAAGAGCAATTTAAATATATATCATTCATCACATTGATCGTCTAACCCACCCGAAAACTTCATCTTTGTGTTATATTCTGGAATATTATATTCAGCAAACACTCCATCTTCACAACACCCCATACATTCCAATAGCTTTCTCTTACCACGCCGCCTAGAGGGATATTATTGGTGTTGTTAAATATAAAATTTCCAAATAATTAAAAAAGGAATATTGAAAATTGAAAATCAAGAAATCATCGAATTACAATTTGAAAAACGGTTCAGATGCAAATGAGATGATAGGAAAGATCGTGTCCAGAACGTATTCATTAGAATATGTTCAGAAAGGTTCGAAATGCAAGAAAACATACAAAAACAGAAAATCGTTAATTAATTAATCAATTAAGGAAAAACCCGAGGTTAAGTAAACAAAAAGAAAAGAAAAAAACTGGATTTTGGAAAACAATTATCATTATAACGTGATTAATGAGAAAACGCGAAAAACATCGCAAGGAGACACACGATGGGAAAATTAAATATTTTTTTCTAAAGAGAAGAAATAGGTCGCGAGGCAAAACTTGTCAAAGGGAGGCGATCTACTTGAAACATTATTAATCAATGCAATTATTTCAACTATATAAAGGAGCTATAACTCAGTAACAATTGGCATTTTGCCTCAAGTTGGGATGAAGAAATCGACAGTGGGATTAAAGGAAAAATTAATGCCAGAAGATACAATTAGTGGAAAGGAAAAGAAAAGAATCAAGTTAAGTCAAAGGAGTAAAGAAGAGGTAATAATTGTACGGAACGTGCAGAAAGTAACATAATCAATATGATAATTTTTCCGGTATCCATAAATAGAAAACAAAATGTCAAAATGAGGCCAAGTACGACCTTTTTTTACTCGGCTATATATGCTCAGCATTTTCAAATTCCCCCCAAAAATGTTTCGTCCAATTACCAAATTACGTTTTCCTCAAATTAACGAAGTTTTCATCCAAAATTATTTCTTATTTATTTTGAAAATTAATTAATTTTAAAATTTATAATTTTAGAAACTGAAAATAATAATTTACTAGCCAATGCAGAAATTTCTCCAGATAACAAATCTGAAAAGTTAGTTTCTTTGGTAAATTTTTTGTAATTTCTTATTGAAAACTTTTTTTATGTTTTGGAGATTTTTCACAGTTATCATTTCAAAATCAACATTTCTTCCATTTTCTTATGTATCGAGGTTTTACATTTCCTTATTTTCACATGATTTTTTTTAATTAACAACAAAAAAACAATTAAAAATGTCATCAATCAGCCTTTAGATATAAGTTCACAGACTCGAAAGAGTTATTTCTTGTTATATTGACATTAATAAAAATTGGATTGACAGTATTATGGTACAAAAAACCTTAAATGACCATAAATTTCAGAGAGTTATCTTCATTTTTAATTATTTTATTTGTGTGATTATTTAGATAAATTTAGGCGTCTAGGGAATTAAATTCACTGGTAATTTTTTAGTGATGATGTTAGCTGGTTTTAGGAAATATTTAAGTGAATTTCATCATTTTTTGTGAATTTTATATTGATTAAAAGAATTATAATCATTTGGTGAGGTATCGGTTAAGGTGATAATCATTTGAGAGATTTAGTTGGTTGATTATCTAAATTCAAACGGATAATGTTCTAGTTCTAATTGGCAAAATATCAATGTTTTAAAGGAAATTACAATACCTTAGGGAAATAGTCACAATTTATCAATGATACATTATTAGAGGGGAATATATGATCTTTTACGGGTATTTATATTTAAAATACCAATCTTTAAACATGTATAGATATTTTTAGGGAAATTTGATGCTTTTTTCATGATTTCAGTTTGAGAATCAATTATTTGCTTTGATATAAAAAATGGCAGAATATTATCATTTAGACTCGGTAACTGACTTTGACTGCGGAAAGATTTAGTTTTGTGAATTTTCGTAATATGTTTTTCTCACCGTGAAAATTGTTCTTAAGCTCGCTTAACATTTTACGCAAATCATCTTTAAACTGATCAAACTTCATACTATGTGCCTTTTCAAATTGTAATCTTTTAATACTGGTATTTTATCTCTACAAATCAGACATATACAATTATTATTAATCAATGTAAAAAAATAATCAATTGACCATTGCTCATTAAATACGCGGCGTTCTTTTTTTCGACATCATTATATAGTCGTTATTACTATTTTAATTATTTAAATTTTTATTATTTTCACAATAAATTAACAAACAATGAAACAATTGCTATATTCTTAAAAAATTGAACACTAATTGATCATTTAACTTTCATGGTAATATATTTGATGAATTTTCGATAAATATAGAAGTTCATGCTAAATATAGCTTACATGGTTGTTATCATAGGAAAATAACGTTTTATTGTCAAAAAAAATTTCAAAGTTCTGAGAAATATTTTTTGCGAGTTTAGCAAAAAATAAATCTTATACAACGTAAGGAAGTTAACAGACACCTAGATTTAAAATTTTAAATAGAGTAGTAATAAAATATATTTAAGCTTGTAGTGTTTTTAAAAATATTTTTTAAAAAAATCTAAAAAAAATTCCTAGTTTATTTTAAATTTTTCTAAAAATATTTTTAATTTTAGTTATTTGTATTTGAGTGGGCCATAAAAAACTATTGCGCGGGCCTTAGTTTGGGGACCCCTGATTTAGAGTAACTTATTTAGAGAACTGGTTTATTCAATGTTATCATTACATGGCTTATATCAGTCTCCTTTGGAATTTAATGATAATTACTTAGATATTTCTAGCGTAGATTAACCACTTTAAAAATGGCTAGTATTTAATTGAGCATTAATAATATATTGAATGAAGCATTAATATAATAAAGATTTAGCATTTAAAAATTATTTTTGAGCATTAGTTTATTTAAAGAACTACATTAACTTAAATGAAAAAATACATTAATCAACTTAAGAAAAAACATTAGAAAAAGAAAGACCATTAGTTAATATTATTTTGAAATTGAAAAATTACAGAACATTATTTATAAAATTGTCATAGTCTTAGTAAAGCTGTTTTAGCTTTCGAAGGTCTTTCTTTATTGCGCTTGGTTCCAATATCGACATTTTTTACCTCTGGTGGTGGTTTGCAATACTTTAATCTAATCGCCATACCAACCAAATGTTTGCAAATGTAGTGCTTTAGAAAGGCAGGACAGGTACAATCCATTGTTTGGTAGGACACACACCAAATGCCGAATTGTATAGCTCGGAAGGTCTCGAAAAGTTAAATCGATAATTTTCCTAGCTTTTTATCTGAGATTTTAACAGTTTCGCCTGATGGTACATAATATTTTGTAGTCTCTATATCAGTATCTGGTATTGAAATCACTTCATTGTTTGACTTTGCGCCAATTGTATCCATCATTCCAATGTGAAAGTTAAATAGTTGTTTCTTGACTTTAACAATTTGAATTTATATATCTTGGATCGCGCTCTTTTGACAACTTTTTAACAATTTCAAAAACAACCACAGTAAATCTTGAGAGCACTAAACGTTTAATATATAATTATTAATATTGTCGATATAATTAGCAACATTGTCAATATAATTTGTTATATTGTCGATATAATTAGTAATATTGTCAATATAATTAACAATATTAACAATAATTTGTAAAAATGGTGTATTTCGAACATTAATTTTGTAAAATACATAATTTTCCTTGTACTGATGTATGACGGCAACGCTATTTAAAGGTTTGAAATGAATACAAATTAACTCTTATAGGAATTTTGAACATAAAAATAGATTTTGATAGAATGTTGTTTTGATTTTTACACTGCTAGGACATAAAAATGACTAATTATCTGAAATTGAAATTTAACATGTTCGCTGCCGAGGGGTGTTTTCAAAAACTGTAATAATATAAAACGACAAAATATATATTACATATTTAAATTATAATAAATCTCTAAAAATGCAACAAATTGTTGTTTTTTTCTAATCCCTCGCTGCCAATTACCTTCAAAGAGCACGAATATACTATGATTTTAATCGTATTTGGCGTAGATAATAAAAAAAACGTTGTACGACTTAACTTGTAGTTGGGGCTTAATAACCAAATTCAACATACGATTTGACTCGTAGCCTGCAGTGACAGTGTTAAACATGAAAAACGCAGTCATTAATCAATAAAAAGTTAAATTATAAAGACCTTTACAAATGTATAATATCTACATAAATTTTCACTTAATAGGAACACTATAATGAGTAATTAAACAAACTATCTTAAACGAAATTGAAAGTTAATAAATTCCAAAGATTATTCTTTTGAATAAATATAAACAGAAATAAATTCAAGTTGAAAATAGAAATTAATTTATATCAATTAAAATTTTATTAAAACTGTAAATCAAATTCAAAAACTATATATATGTTAGCCGTAATTTCCCTAATTCCTTTTCCAAGCAAACAACAACAATAAATACAATGATTTCAAATAAAATATACAACCTGGATACGATAATAGATTAAATGTGTTTTCGTTAGACAACTAATTGTAAGTTATAGTCCAGATAAAACTGCTTGATTCGATCTACATTTCTGTATCAGGTTACCAATAAATACCGATTTAAAACTTTAGAAGAGTACCTCACAAACAAAGATAGTAACTTCGACCTTATGTAATTTTAACCTACTAGTGCCCATTCTTCTCTTCGTCAAAACTCAATCTAGAATTCAGGTCCTAATTTAAGTATAAGCTGACTTCTAATGTCAATCAAACGCTATATAATTTCAACAACAACATTGTTCCTATTGTAGTGGCTTATATGCGTGCAGACATTGCAGCACAATATATTTATATGTTAGTTATAAAATAATGTTATTGTAACGTGCTGTAAGACTTTGTTTGCTCTTTCGTTAATCTTTCGATACTTTATTTAGCAATAGTAACTTTAATTTCGAAAAATATCTCTGAGTAACAGAATATAGGTTTTATTCTATTGGATATTGATTTAAAAGGTTTCTAAATCTATCAGTAAAACTGTCGAAAAATACTGATTTTGAAATCAGTATTTATAATTATTACTTGGCAGCATTAACCAATCACAATTACTTATTTACGTAATTACTAAATTTTTTATAAATTATTAATTTTTAGAATTTATCTTTAAAGTTAATTATATTTATATTTTTAATTATATTTTTTTAATTATATTTATATTTTTAGTTATTATTTATATTTAAATTTTAACAAAAATGAATAAATGATTGCAGTTTTGTGGTTAAGTTAACAAATTTATGAGTTCGCAAATTATACATTAATAAAATTTGTGGTCTTAGATATTAAAAAGTTATTTAAATAATTAATTGAATTTAATCCTTTTTTCATAGGATACTAATTTAAATTTATAAATAATTTATGGAATTTTATCTCTACTAATAAAATCAATCATATTTTCTAGTGTAAATATTTATTCAAATTCCTTTAAAAGCCCCATAAAAACATCAAATAACGAACGTCCGATAAGAGCAAGTGCTCAAAAATTCAAACAAAACTTTTTGACTTATCTGAAAGATTTAACTTCTTTTCCAAAATTCACCAACAAGAAGCCAGATATAACAGTACGTGTGAAAAAAGAAACTAATAAATCAAAAAAATCAGAAAAAAAAATGGATGAAAAACATCGAATTAAAGCGATTGAGGCAAGTTTGTTTATAATGTAGGAGATTTTATTTAGATTTTAGAAGTCATCGGTTAATGTTTCAAATAGGTCAGTTGATTATAACCAGTGAGTAGTATTATTTATTGGTTTTTATTAATTGGTTAACATTTTAAACAGTTTTAATAATGAATTATTTCTAAATAATATGTGTTAAATCGGATGAAAATATTCATAATTTTACCTAATAATTAAATGAATTCACGAATCATGAACGTTCGTTTTAAAAACACTTAAAAAATTGTAAATAAAAAAGATGGTCTAGACCAGGGATGGTGAACCTTTTACTGATTGCGTGCCAATGAAAATTATTTTTATAAAATGAAAATATGATCGTGTCCGGTTGTGCCTTATCTAAAAATGTATTTATTTATTTCATAATTTAGCCAACATAATTTTTAATGAGATTTTTGTTCTTGATAAGATTTTGATAATAAATCAATATCCGGATTATAATTTAACAATTTCAATGAAATATAAGCATCGCTGGATTCATCGGTAAGCCTGTTTCGTTGCATCTGATTTTATGGTATTCATTACCGAAAATAAACTTTCACAATTTTATGTTGATTGTGATTCTTAAGAATAGTTAAAAATAATTTCTTCATATCATTAAATGTCTCTGGAAGTGAAAATGTCTTAATATCACATTGTCCATGTTTTCGTATTATTCTTCATTTAATTTTTTTTCATTAATTTCCATTTCATGACTCAACTCTATAAATTTCTGCTTCCAAATAGAGCTCGATTGAAATTCTATTTATTGTATTTCTAAATTCTCTAACGTTAACCACTGTAATTGATCAATTATAGAAGTTTCCAAATCAATCTTTTTGGACATTTAATAAAATTAATGGTGCAAATATTTTGAAATCTTGAAATCTTTTAACAAAATTATCTTGTATCTAGGGCCGGCTGTGAGTTTTGTGAGGCCTTGGTAAAATATTATATGCGGGGCCCCTTCCCAAAAATGGAAGAAATGATACATGAATATAATTTTATCAATTTATTTATTGAAATATTTATTTCTTCAATATATTCAATAATATACATATATAAACATAATATTTTTTCTTATTTCGTAAAATTTTTTTTACTGCTAATTCTTCGATAATATCATCAAAATTTATCTGTTTCATCAAATTTTACGCAGCAGCTGCAGCAGACAAGTATGCAGCAGATGACATGACCTGTACATACATGTTCAGACATGTAAAGAAACAACGAGCGAGATTTTAATGCAGGGAAAGAGATACGTTTAAAAACGTTGCATTTGGTGTAAAAAACTTGCCATAGCTACTGATAATTGTTAGAAATATGAAAGTGCGAGGCCTCGGGAAAAATCACCGAAGTTTCAACCTCTGAGTCGGCTCTCTGTTTGCTGCAAAAATGTCTATTATTTTCATAGACTTCATAAATGGAAAATTTTTGAACATGATCTTTCAGCAAAGGAAAATATGTATTGTTGTCAATATGACGTTTAAATAATATTAATTTGACTTCAAAACCATTAATAATACCAAACATAACATCAATTGATTTTCCTATGCATTGCAATTATATATTTAATCCATTTAAATGTTTCATCTAAAAACATTCACCTATACACTAGATCATAGGTTCTCAATCTTATTTTCCCCACAACCCACTTTTAGAATATTTTTTTTCTAGAACCCCTCAATTTTTTAACTTACCACCTGTCGCGAATCTGAAATAGCTATTACAACGATTATATTTAAACGTGTAATTACACTGTAATATTATATGGTCCTATCCTATTTCTGAGTTTAAAGATAAATGTTTCAATGAGAACATTTAAAACGCATACTTAATTATATTGAGAAGTATTTTTATTAGCATTCAAAAGACATTGAAGTTATAACTTATCTAGTGAGAAGGTTGAATTTGATCCTTTTTAAGGAGTTTGTTAATATCAGGCTCGATTTTACTTAATATGGAGCTGATTTCTCTTTTTAGTTACCAACGTTGCGACAGCACTAAATTCACGTTCAGCTAAATATGGCTATGTGAATGCTATCAGAAATCGTTGAACAATCGACCATAATCGACTTCTGTACCCAAAATTCTTGGTAGCCATTCTTAAATTTAATTTTTACTTTCTCAGTTGTCGTCTGGTCTACTAGTTCTTCTAACGGGGATGATCCTGCAGTGTTGACATTTGAAAAGACAAACATTTATTAAAATAAAAACAAAGATGTAATAAATACATCGCCAAAAGATGTGTACCTTTAGGGGTCGTTCCCACATCTAGATAATATATATCAAGTATGCCGTTTTTCGGATGCGGCCACAATCATATTCCTTGCTTGGGCCACGTCTATCAGTTCTGTCAAATAAGCAATATCATTCTTTGATGAGATGAGGTTGTCGCGCAATTCTGTGTCTTTGTTTCGTAGGAACTCTATCACAGATTCAAACAGATTGTAAAATCAAGCCAAACAAGTACCTTTTGATAGCCAGCGCACCTCCGAGTTAAGCAGCAATCGGTTGAAATCTTCATCATTGACAATGCAAAGCAAACTAAATGATCTGTCATTCAACGAGTTACTTCTGATTTTATTAACTGCTCTGATAATATATTTCAATGATGTATGTAGGGGTTCACTCGCAACCAAATAATGACGATGAATTACGCTATGAAGCCTTTATGATTCCTTGTCATAGCTGGCGCGCCATCGGTAGCAAATGACAAAAGTTTATTAAAATGAATTTCTTTTTCGCCACAAAACTTTTCCAGTATATTAAATATGGTTTCTCCTGTTGTATCTGCTTCCAAATTTGTAGCAAACAATAGTTCTTGACGTTTTCTCATCATTGGTGAATCTCACGTATGCCAATGCTTCATTGGTTGTTAAAGTGGACTCATCAAGCTGAAATGAAAATTAACAAATCTGCAAATGATTGCACAATGATTCTTCAATGTTTTCAGCCATCAGCACAGAATTATTGCTCAAAAGCATTTTTCGGATAATATCTGCAGATGGTTTATGAATCACAGTGGTAGTGGTTATTACTTTTTTTATTGCCGGTAAAATTAAATCTTTCCAAACAGAATGTGGTTTGCCTGTTTTAGCAATCAACAATGAGATATTGTACGAAGCTTGGAATCCGTTATCGTAGAAGCTAATGAAAAAAGGTTTGATATAGTTGGCTGAATTTCGTATTTTTTCATGTCTTGAAAATAGGTTACATCCTTTGTCTTTCTTATCCGGGTATTTTATTAAAAATGATCTTGAAGCCTAGAAGACTTCACCTCTTCATTTGAAAAATATTTTTTGAAAAATAAGGCACATTATTGATGATGGACTTGTGGAATTTTCGATAAATCCGAAATTCGATACACACTACTGCCAACTCTTCTTTTTTGCTTCAGGCATGGTTTTTACTTTATAGGTACATGAGTCAAAGTTTAATTCTTAAAACAATATTATCAATTGTGCACGATAATGTTAATGAAAATAAAATGAACAATCACTGCCGATATATCGGTTGAAGACATATAACACGCTTCGACACGAATAAGATAAACATACAGTGACTCGTTTATAACACCAACGTGGGAATAAGGGCGACGTTGGAGAAAATTTTGGGTCGGGGGCTGTAAAGTTCAGTCTTGTCGACGCATTTATTCTCACTCGCTGACTACCGAATGGCCCGAAAACACTGAGCAAGTTAGAACAAGTACAGATAATACTGTCAATTCAAGAATTGTAAAAATCGCGTTATTTAACAAAGACTTGTTATAACTTAATTGCTAAAAACATTTTTTGCTATTTCTAATTAATAGGCTTTTATTAACTTCACTTATATTTATATATGAGACATTTCACGCGAAATCAGAAGTTTTGAAATTTTTTTAATCCAAATCACAAAATAACATTTTTCATATCACCCAAAGTAATATAGATATGAATGTAATACAATCTTTAAGTTGAATTTTCACCCGAACTACCGAAATATGTGAATTTTCACACATGTGATACAAACGATTACAATATATACAATAACAAAAATTAACCAATGTTAAAGTTTACTTTACTTTATTAGTATGTGATTAGCGATTTTTTGTCTTTTTAGACTATATTTGTTTTTACCTCCCCAAACCTTCACTGTGCCATCTCAATGTACTCTTATTTTTTCAGGGTCTTCTACTGCTCCACCACAGGTGGGCATTATCGCCCACATTGAGAACCTAGTGTCTATATGAATCGGCTAACTAGTTAACTAAAAACAGTAATAAAAAATTTATGACAATATCCCAAAATACCTTTCCACCCTATTTAACTTGTATTATTTAAAACAAGAAGTAAAAGCCTAAATTGTTTTCATTGGTTGAAATATTAGTTATTGATACTCTTCAAAATGAACCAAAGTACATTTCTGCCCAATTAGAAATTTTTCATGAGTAGAATTTCCCAATAATTGTAAAAAATAAAGTGTAAATCAACAACTGATTTATTCAAATACTAATTACTAATAAATATGCGATGTTATTTCATCGTGATTACATCATGTCTGCTAAATATCCTTACATAATAATTATTATAAATATGTTAACATGTTTGACATTGTATATTATATCTCCCCTTATCGATAAGGAGGTTTTAGCATTTCTAGTTAAACGAATTGGGTAACGGTGAATTTTTTTCTTTGTTCGAATACTTGTTTCTCGAGAGTGGACAGTTGGTATCATCCAGAATTATTTTCACTTATAGCAGTTCCTTTGAATCAATCTTCCTTTATTATCTCGCAAAGAAAAAGTTCACTGATTCTACCTGAAATGGTCCATAGTATTTAGAAATATTAAATTGTCCAATCTCTCTATTAACCATAACCATATTTCCGGTTTCAATTTTGTGAATTCTTCCTTTGTCATGTATTTTCTGAATATCTTGTTTGTTTTCACTGTTTTCTAATACATATTTCTGTATCTCTTTCATGTCCATTTCCCTCTGTTTTAAGAAACAACCACCAAGTGATTCGTTGATAATTAATTGTGTATCAATCCGGGTTTACCGACAAAAGAGAACTTTATATGGTGAAAATCCTGTTTTCTGAATTGTAAATCTGATTCTCAGTTCATTAATAGGCAAAATATCATCCCAAGCTTTACACCGTCTTTCTTTTTGGAACACTAGGAATCCATTTCGATGAAACTTACGCAATGATCAATCAAAGATTGTCTTACCTTATTTATTTTCTGATTCTTAGATAATGAATTAACTTCTGCCTTTGTGAATAGCGCTTGTTCTTCAATTTCGTCAGTTTCTCCATCTTCATTTATGTTTTCTTCCAATGCTCGAAATCTATTGTTGTAATTCCCGTACTTTCCATTAATTCATTCGTTTCCACTAATTTTAATTGTTCAAAATCTTTGAATGTGTCCAAATTGGTTGCACGGAAAACATTTTATTTGTTTCTTTTCAGAATGACAATTTTGTTTTATATGGCCTGTTTAATTACATGTTTTAATTTAAAACATCTAATATCTGTCGACGGTGGTTTCTGCCATCTAGGTATTTGATCTAAATTTTTTCTCGTGATAAATTCACATTTCATTTCGCAATATTAGGCTAATTAGAGATGTTTTTCCATTATCTCTTTATGATAATTTTTGTCGTCATTCTTCTTAAATAATTTTCTCATTTCCTTCATCCTTAATCCAGGAAATTGTTTAATCGATTTATTTGGCTTTATTTCAGGGCCCAGAAATACCTTTTGAAGCGAGATTGTTCATGAAAACTTTTAAAATAGTATTTCGATCAATTTTCAATTTGTTTGCTTCAATTTTGATTCTCGTAGCGAATTTCAGTTTTCTCTGAATTTTCTTGTACTATATTCCTTAATTTTCGATTTTTCCTAATCTTACTAGTTTTCTCTGATCATATTTCTAAAGCTCCTATTGAAATAAAATTCCAAATTTCTAATTTTATCCTCTTCTATACATTCCATTTTACCGAGCATCCTTTCATTGAAAGTACTTTTGATGAAATCTTCTTCCAATGTTGATTTGGATTCAAAATTTTTTTAATATTCTTTAAATGATCTTCAATTTCTTTTGACCCATGTTTCTCACATTTTGCAAGGTTTGAAATTTTTCCTGTCAAATATCCTGCTCGTGATGCCATGTAAAAGATAAGGTGTAAATAAACAACTAATTTATTCAAATACAAATTACTAATAAATATGCGAGGATATTTCAACATAATTACATTATTTTCACAAACTATCCTTACATAATTATTATAAATATGTCAACATGTGATGCAGATGTCAATTACGTCGTATATTACAATAATATAACTATTTATCGAACTAGGTCCCTAAAGTTTCATGTGCTGCTTTCTTCTTCGAATTTGGATCTAATTAATTTAAAAGTTTTTAAATGTATTCTACAATTCTTAACGTCTTTTAAATAAGCTTTTTCCCTACTCTTAGACGATGAATACGATTACGTAGTAAATTTAAGATATTTAATAAAATATAAACGTCAACTACTTAATTAAAATAAAAAAATAAAAACGGGAACCACTTAAATAAAACAAAACATTACGTAATAATGAGTATGTAATAATTACATATCCATACATATTGTATGAAACTTGATGATTATACAATAGTGTATATGATTACGCTATAATTAATCACTCGAGCGTTGTGCAATACACACTAAAATAAATTAACTAAAAATTATATTAATTTTTTGCTTATAGAAAATATTAGTGTCTATTTAAGGGTGATATATTGGATAGTTTCTTTCGAATTGAAACAATTTTTAAACTAGTTATTTGTAATTTAGTATACTAATCTAACAAACTCGGTTGGCCTGGGAGCGCGAGATTTATTACCGAGATAAATAAATTGATAGTGAAAGTTTATTATATTGAAATTTAATTAGCGCACTTTATTATTAATTCTCAATAAATAATTTTATGTTATTTTAAGAACACTGAATTCATTTATATTTTTCAAAGGATTAGGATTATAAATTACTTGACATGAAAGTAAAGTATCATGTTTGTTGTTAATTAATATTTCAGCAAGTGTGATTTGTATTTGATGTTTCAACAAATTTCAATTTCGAATGAAGCTTTTATTCTGTTTAATACGATTTAAAATATGAATTTGTAATGCTATTTTATTTTCAATATAGCAACGCTTCGATTCCAACCAATCTTAGTAAAGCTGTTCCTTGTAAAGGTAATACTCTTTCACACAATTCTGTTGTCTTTCTACTGTCTGTCGCCTTTTCTTTCAGATGAAAATGAATTGCGGATCATTTCTAAACTTTCTATCATTGATAAAGAAATAAAAAAAAGTCTTATTGTTGGGCAGGAAAATTATGAAATCTGCCGCAAAATGATGGCAAATTTACTGGATTTGAACAATCTCACATTGATTTCATTGTGTCAAGTACCAGAAATCATTGTTACAATTAGAAAGGTATATTATTATTATATCTTTATTATTATTATTTGATTTTTTTTCACATTCTTTTCTTTTCATTCATTTTTTTGAAATATTTGAAACTTTAATGCAAAAATTAAATCCATTAAAATAAGCATTTCAATGTATAGAAATTTCACTATGGTAGGGTATAATTAAATTGCTTGATAGAGGAATATTTAAAAAGTCCAGGAAAGATAAAAAACTATTTGTTCTTGATAATTTTCAATATACCCACCTTAGTAAAACAAAGGGTAATGCGATTCTACCTGATTTTCGGTTATCATACGATCTGAAACAGTGTCTCCCGACCTTCTTTATACNAAAAAATATTATTTTAATTATTTTTTAACATAACTATTATTCAATATACATCAACATACAAAAACTTAATTAAAACATTCAACACACATGTATTCACTGCATTCTGCACATTGATTTTAGGATTAAAAGTTCTAATCAATAATGCTTCACATATCACACGCTCAAAACAATTATCAATTTTTTTTGATAAGATTTTAAAATCAGACAGTCCTAATTCTCTCACACAGACTTTATTGTGATCCTTAATATTGGACACTCCCTTCGGTCGACAGTGTTCTTGAACTCGAGTACAGAGATGACGGGAAGTCTCTCCAATGTATGTGGCATTACACCCATTACATGTGAATTGATAAACGAGATCCGAACGCAATCCAACCGGCGTTTGAGATTTACTAACAAACATACTACGTACTTTGCACGATTTGAAACAATTCTATAATTCAATTTACCCAGCTGTTTACCAATCTTTTGAAATCTTTATATCCTTCAGAATACGGCAATACCATCGTATATTTTGGCTCATCTTGTTTGTTAGTATCAATACTGATATTCACTTCATCATTCGACATATCTTTCAATTCATTCATTATACGATCCTTATCATTTTTCATACATTTATCAACAGTCTCTTTTTAACGTTTATGCTGAAAGTTGAAAAATGAAAGTTGATAAATATATATATATATATATATATATATAAACTCATGCCAAGTTTTAAAAAATAAGAAAATTAACATTATAATCAAATAACCTTACATTTTCCTTTCTCTCCAACGTATGCGGTAAACGAGATCCGAACACAATCCAATATTCTATTTCGATAACTTTACCCTCTTTCTTCAACATCTTATTTTTATCTTCAGATTTTCTTTTCTTAGCAGTTTTCGTTTTTTGTACAAATTTTACTATCTATTTCTTTACTGACATTAAAGAATTCTTTATAGAATTTATAAGCATTTTTAAGCTCAAAACCTTCATTAAAAGACAATGGCTGTTTTTCTCGATGAGAAATTTTCATATCAAGATATTTAGTTCTCTTCTAATATCCAATATGTCTTTATGGTTCCTTACAACCCCTCAATTTCTTATGAACATTTGTCATCAACTTTACTAGCCAATTGTCTATTTAAAGCTTTTCCGCCTATAATTGAAAACTAAAATAAAGATAAATAGTTGGACAACTTCACCCATAAAATATTGGTACTATTGTCCATCTTCTGATTCAAACGTATTAAACAACACATTCACTTTCGGAACAATTTTGTTCATTAGTGTTTTCAAAAGCATTTATATACTTGATTAAGTTTTATTTTAATCCTAATTCTACATGTTAAAACTTGACATTATCTCGTTATTTCGATTTTATAACTTTTATGTACTTTTAATCGCAAGGACTTTTAAAAGATACATTTAACTCATTTTAGTGTCGAAGATATAAAAAAGATGATTCTATCAAATCTAGTGCTTGTAAAATGTTTCAGATATTTTCTCAGCTCTATGAACAAGCCGAACTGGAGGAAGTTGTATTTTGTAAAAATATCATTTAGGTAACCTGATATTTAGAAAGTTTCAGCTGGGACTGAGCTTCTCAAAAGACATCCAGGAGAGTATAAGACCGCACAAGTGCTATTTAATGAACTATTTGTGATTGATAAACGACAGTCAGTCCAGAAAACTAATGTACCGAGTCTTGTTTTGTCATCTCCAAGCTCAGCTCAATCGTTTCACAGTTCTGCAAATAATACACCGCTGTTAATTAATGATACATCAACAGATATCCCGGAACTCGGATTGACTCTAGATCCGGATCTGACTGATATCAACGAACTGCTAAGAAATGGAATTTTAGTTTTGATTGATTCATATTCTTGCGATGAATCAGAAAAGAAAAAGAACTTGAAGACTCCATTTGAAAAAAGATCATATTCTGAAGAAATTGATTTGTATAAGCAATTAGGTGTTTGATTGTGAATATTGTTGTAAATAGATTAGTTTTATTTTTGAGTTGTAAGATTTTCTAAAATGTTTTTTCTTAAACTTGTTTCAACTTTATTTAGCGTTAATTTGTTTTTTCCTGGCTGAATCAAAAATGTTTTTTATGAATACTTTATTATTAGTATTTATTATTAGTATTTATTATTAGTATTTATTATTAGTACTTATTATTAGTATTTATGTATTATTATTATTTTTTATTATTAATATTTTTTATTAATTATTATTATTATTAATAATATTTATTATTAGTATTTATTATTATTTTTTATTATTATTTTTTATTATTATTTTTTATTATTATTTTTTATTATTATTTATTATTATTTTTTATTATTACTATTTATTATTTTTTTTTATTATTAATTTTTATTATTATTTATTATTACTATTAATATTTATCATTATTTATTATTTTTAATTATTAGTATATTTATTAATATTTATTATTAATTTATTTTTTAATATTATATTCTTATTATTTATTTTGGTGGTATTATTTTTATTAATATTTATTTTTATTATTATTTTTATTCATTATTAATAATTAATGTTTTGTAAGCAAGTCATAAAAAAATAAAATTATATTCATTCATATTTATAATCTATAATTTAATGTCAAAAACGGTCGTATAAATGGAGCGTTGGCGTCATGTGTTGGAAAGGTTAATTAGAGAACGCTTTGAGTGTAGTGTCACAAAAGTAACTAAAAAACGAGGACCAACAACCCGTACAGGTTGAACCGAGAGTGACGGCTGGGCTCTTCACCAAATGAGGGGCGGAAGTAAGTTTTTCTGGGTGTTCCTGCTACCAGTATTGTGTACTGCTCTAATTATTTCTCATTCACTATTGTTCTCCATGATTTCATATACAAGCTGCTACTAGGCCTTATTTTTTACATTCTCGCGCTTGGGATCTCCTTTTTCTGCAAAGGTCAATTGACAAGTAGTAGCTCTCAGCACATCGTCTAAACGGTGAGCCGAATAATGCGCGCTGACGCTCAACTGACACGGGAAGACGGAATACTCGAGATAGGTCTATATGCCCTCTCGCCATAGTGTATCCCTTCCTCGTATGTTCCACTCATGTCTGTGTCTTTTGTGTGCTGGTTCGTCGGAGACCACACGAAAAGACAGAAATATTATTAATAAATAGTACCTGTGTCCTCTTTCTCATTGCGTAACTTTTATGACAAGCCAGTCTTGGCGGCGAACAATTAACCAACCGGCCATCTCAACAAACTTTACTCGATAGTCAACTATTGATGCCTATGTATTGTTGTTGCTCAGGGTGCATATTCGGAGTTTCCTACGTCACTGAGATCAACAAGTTTTAGTTTTGGAATTTTTAATTTACAATCTATGCGCTTTTATT
>CAUHTR010001279.1:0-84108 GCA_959609185.1 Schmidtea polychroa
ATTACCTCAAGATCGTCCTCTTATGCAGGTGGATAAATTTTTTGTTAATATAAACTTATATCGATTATTTATTATATTGTGTAAAATAACTTTCAGATTCTTTGATGATTTAATACAATAAATTGAAACATATCAGCGCCGTACTATCGCAAGTGCAACAAGTGCAATCGCACTGGGCCCCCTATTTTTTGAGGGGCCCCAAATATTACAGTTGCTCACTGTGAACGATCGTTTTCAAAATTAAAATTAATTGAAAATTATCTACGGTCTACTATGTCGCAGGAAAGACTTTCTGGATTAGCAATACTGTCAATTGAAAATGCAACAGCCAGAACAATTGACTACAATGACATAATTGATGAATTTGCCAGCAAAAGAGCTAGAAAAATTACTTTATAATTGCTATTATTTTTTTAAATACAATCAATAAAAAATTAATTCAAATTTAAAAAAAAAATTTTTAGTTTCTGCACAGGGCCCCCAAAAGTACTTAAAAAATACTTAAAAAATAAAATTAATTACCGCAATTGTCACTGTATTAACTGGAAATTGAAAATCTATTTCCAACTTAAAATGGTGCGTCGAAACATGAATATTGTTGATTTCGAAGCGAATATGAAACCATGAAGTATGTAGATATTAATTAATATAATTTTTTGATTTTTTACACTATTTGAAATTCAAGCGAATATGAAACCATGAAGTATGTAGATATTAGTTAATATAATTTTGTTGATTTTTTTTTACACTATTTGAAATTCAATTGTCATGGGCCAATTTATAAAATTATATTTAGTTATCAAAGCAAAATAGTCTATACTCAAATTTTATGCCTAGATATAAATAAATGGTTTTGGATAAATAAATATAGATATAGAGACACCGAGATACACAGAGAAACTTATAACCAAATGTAGATTTAGATACAATATAGTTCCATTTATTCATAAACGATTTCAATGGAAAAATCAATGACTACTGACAACCACACATTTCCAATTGTTGTCCAGGGTAGCCAAACTCCGACAATTGGGAATGTGTATGTTGTTATTAAAAGTTTTATTTATTATTTATACATTTTTTTTTAATTATGGGGTTTAACTGATGAGCTACCAATTAATAACTGAGACAACGCGAGTTCAACATTATTTATTTTTATAAATATTATATATATATACATATTAATTTAGTTCATTTTTATTTCCAATTGTTTGGTTCCATGCCGATACCGTATTATTGTTTCTTCCCGTTCATAGATTATCAATATTTGAAGTGTTTTTCCTTTTTCTCGCTTGTCGACATTCGGGCATTGGACCATACTCAAGTGTTGGGTGTATTCTTACCATCGAAACACTTATCATTACTGAAACACATTCTTGTGAAATTTCCAAAAACGATTCGGTGGCCCACTTTAATGGAATTAATGGATTTTCCGTCTCCATCTCCACATTCTCCTCGCTTGTCAAGTCAATTTGTTCTGCTTCCATTGCATCGTCAACCAGAATTTGTGCCACTTTGTCCGCTATTGCAGTTGATGCTGATGGTACCTCTCGAAGTTTTTTATATTCCTCCAACGAATATTTCTTTGATGGTAGGTTTTTGGGCATTGGTATATCGTCAATCCATTGATTTTCCACTCTCTGATATACCTTGCGAATGCTCTTCACATCCTCTAGAGCCGAATGCACACCAATTTGTGTCTCTTCTCCACATATTTCTCTCACTACGGTTTGTAATTTGAACCATTCTCCTTTCCTGGTTACTCCCCTGTTTTGGAGTGCTGGTGCCGCTGCCAAGTCACGAATGCCATATAATTGCTCAATCCATATTCCCAAATATTGTAATTCTGCATGTAAATCATGGCCCAGTAGTATCTTGCCAACTGTCAATTGTTGGATGTCCTTTGTTGCCACATATTGATCGCATTGATTCCTGCTAGCTACTTCTGTGATTCCGTGAATCCTTGAATTAAAATGGCGAATTTTTCCTCTTGGAGTCAAGTATATATTCTTTATTATTTTTCCATAATAATTCATAATCGCTAGTGCTAGAGGGACCATTTTTCCTTGTTCAGACGTGCCATATTCTGCATCAATAAACAATATTCTGTTGCGGATTTCTTCCAAATCCATTTCCTTTCTGAGAAACGACATTTTCCTTTTCAACATTTCTTTCGAAATTTTCATTAACATTGGATCTTCTCTTGCACTTGGCTGCATCTGCGGAACTTCGTTCGCTTCATTTTCGATTCTGATTTCCACTACCATGGTTGTTTCTTCATTCGCTGCTCGTAACGTTCTCCACATGAAGTCTCTCTGCAGCTTCCACGACGTAAATTTTTTTAGTTCCCAACACACTTTGTTGTCATTCGTCAGTACTTCAACGGTACCCTTGATCACATGTAGATGATATTCTTCTTTCCTTGACATCTCGACTTCTTCTGCTAATCGCAATTTTGACATCCTCATGATCGTAAACATTTGGATCTTCATTTTTCGGTCATCAATTCTTAAATAATTTGGGATTTGGAGATTGTCGTTGATCCGGTATACTTTTTGTCCGGCATGATTGTTCTTCATTTTGATGTAGCTGTCGTAGGTCGACCTTGCCAATTGTATTTGTTCCATTTTTTTTCTCTACAATAGTTATATAATTAAAATTTGAAGTTAATTTAATTTTAACACTAGGGTTGAGATGGGGTACCCAAAGGATACCGTCCCACCGACTAGTTATATAAATAAATAATAATAATTACCGTTTAGTTAATTGTTGATATTTTTTTTCTCAAAATTAATGGAGTTTAATGGATTTTACCCTCTTTTAATACCCTTATGAAAATTCCCTTAACCCCGTTTTTCTCTCCCCCTTAACACAGCGCTAACCAATCAAATTGATTCTTTCCGTTGGCATTGAAAAGTGCAGATTCACAAGTAAAATAAAATGAAATATTGATCGTATCCATAATGAAATAAAATATTAATAATATCCATAAAATATTTGTACTATATTACTACTACTACTTTATCAATTTTTTCATGCAAAGTATTTATGTCTTACTACACAAATGTTTCTTCATAAACGATCCAAGGTCTCGCAATCTCGGAACGATTCGTAGAAGGTTTGGGTATTGTTCGAAATTCAATTAGCACAATGATAATGAGAATAATGAGAGAGATTGTTATAATGAGAGTAGTTATTAATAATGTGACACACACAATTTCACTGTCAGTTTTTAATGACGATATGGTTTCGTTATTAGTCCTTGACTCATTGATGCTAGAAAAGATGATTACGTTGGCAGAGCTAGGGGTTCGGTTGGACTGATTTGATTTGTTTCGATTTCCATACTGCGAGCTAATAGATGGAATTTGCACAATTTTATTTTCCACTAATGTTAATTGCCATAAATTTGAAAATAGAGAACGTCTATAGTATTTTATTTTAATGACCACAAATTTTGACGTCGATATTGGTGAACGTTGACGAAAAGTTAATATTTGAGATTTATTTTTTTCATTTAATATCGATTGAATTTTTCCATAATAATATAAAATAGCTTTTTGATTGGGCTCCGCTTGTCGGGTAACGTTCACTAATTGATTGAAAATATGAAAAGTAACCCGATTTGTTTCATTAACTAATCGTATCATATGTTGACTAGAGTGTATTCTGATCCATTGGCTATCAATTTCAGTTCCGTTTTCATATAAAGATTTTTCATAATAGTGAATCAGAATATTACAGTTATGATGTAATTTTAAATTTACATACTTTATAAAGGATTTTCTGCTATTCAATGTATCTATCGCATAATTTTGAAAAACTGCTTTTACTTGTTGGGATTCCTGGGGTACCCAAAATATGTCAATTCCATTTACCAGTGGTTCAATTGATACTCGATTATGTAATCTCTTTGTCCAAATATTAATACGTATAAGATTCTGTATTTTTGTATTATTACTTTTCGAATCCAATTGCGTAATTAACCAAGGGTATTCATAATTCATTGTTAATTGTCTAGCCCAGGGATGGCGAACCTTTTTTTGACTGCGTGCCAATAAATATTATTTTTATAAAATGAAAATACATGCGTGCCAATACAAATTATTTTTATTAAATGAAAATACATGCTTTTAAAAATTATATATAGATTCATTTCTATAATATGCTGACATGTTTTTAATGGGATTTTTGTTGCTGAATATTTCTCGATAATGCATCAATATCCGGATCATAGTTTGACAATTTTAATGAAATACAAGCCTCCCCACATTCATCGGTAAGTCTGTTTCGTACATCAGATTTTATATTATTCATAATCGAAAATAGACTTTCACAGCTATACGTTGATGAAAATATTGTTAGAATAGCTAAAGACAATTTCTTCATCGCATTAAATGTTTCTGGGAGCGAACACCATGTCTTCAACAACATATTATTCATGTTTTCGTATTCTTCTTCATTTAATCTTTTTTTTTCATTATTTTCTATTACTTGCCTTAACTCTATAAATTTCAGCTTCCAAATAGAACTTGATTGAAACTCTGCCAACTGCATTTCTAAATTCTCCAACTGTAACCAGTCTAATTGATCAATTTTAGCAGTTTCCATATCAAACTTGTCTGGATATTTAATAAAGTTAATTAATGGTTGAAATTTTTTGAAATCTTGAAATCTATTAGCAAAATTGTCTTGTATGTCACTTATAACTTGGCTATAAAAATTTATATTAATTTCATAGACTCCATGAATAGAAAATTTTTGAAGGTGATCTTTCAACAAAGGAAAATACTTAAAATTATTGTTGTCAATATCGCGTTTAAATATTACTAATTTGGACTCAAAACCTTCAATAATATCGAACATTACATCAATTGATTTTCCGGGACCTTGCAATTTAATATTTAATTCATTTAAATGGTTGGAAATATCCGTTAAAAACATTAATTTGGTGATCCAGTTATTATCAAAAGTTCAGGAAATTCGGTTTTTTTATCATTAAGAAACATGATAATTTCATCAAAACATTCTACAAAACGTTGTAACACAAATCCTCTACTAAGCCAGCGTACGTGATTATACATTAACAATCCATGATAATTTGAACCTACCTCTTGTAGAAGCAACTGAAATTGCCGCTTATTCAAAGCTCGAGCTGCTATAAAATTTATTATTTTGGAAACAATACTTAAAATATCATCAAATGCTGCCAATCCAGACTTCGCACATAGAACTTCTTGATGAATTATACAATGAAAATTAATAATTGGATGCCCAACGTGTTCTTGAAAAAGAGATACAAAACCAGCTTGCCGTCCTATCATTGAGGGAGCTCCATCAGTTGTAATTGACACTATTGTTGATGTATCTATCTCAGCTATTTGAAACGTTTTTATAACTGCATCACTAATATCTTTCCCAGTTGTTTTTGCTGATAAGGAAACTAGTGAAAGCAATTCCTCAACTAATTTTTCTCCTTTAGCATAACGAGCAATTATGGACAAGCGAGCTGAAGATGTTACGTCGGTACTTTCATCAAGACATATAGAAAATAGCTTTGCTGTGCGTATATCATTTATTTTTTTAATATTAATATTTTTATGCATTTTTAATATCCTGTCTTTAACAGTATTTCGACTTATACTTAATTCTTCAATGCGCTTAAGTATCTGCTCTTTATTTTGAAAATCTTCAAATAAATGTGGTGCACATTTAATGAAAGCTTCTTTAATATAATCTCCATCGCTAAATGGTTTTCTATGAGTAGCAATAGTCTTGGAAACCTCAAAACTAGCAGCAACTAAATAATTTGTATGTTTCAAAAATGTAGTGAATGATTTTGATTGGAAATTTTTATTTTTAACTTCACGTGCAATATATTCTTTTTGTTCTGAATCACTTTTAGATAAAAGAAATGAATGAGTAGTTTCATAATGACGTTTTACTGAGGATGTTCTGCACACTACTGTATTTCCACACAACGCACACAGGGCATTGTTATTGCTTTTTATCATTCCATATTTATCCGTCCACCAATCTTGAAATGGTCTGTTAGAGATGGCCTCTGTTTTCCTTTTCTTATTTTCTGACATTCTAAAGTTGAAACATATTATTTATTTATCATTAAAATTGTTAATGAATTACCTTTTGAAATCAATTATAATTGTCTTCTAAAAATATAAATAGATTTTTTTTTATTAGCAAAAAATAATACTAAAATAAGAAAACACAATTTTCAATCGCACTTACAAAGTTTTTAACTGAACTGAATTAGAATTAGTGAATTTCAATTTTGGCGAGAATGCAAATATTAAAACAATTTTCAATCGTACTTACAAAGTTTTTAACTGAACTGCATTAGAATTAGTGAATTTCAATTTTGGCGAGAATGCAAATATTCATATATATATGTATGTATATATTTGAAAATCCAAAGCATACTATATTCATTTTAACATTTAACATTTAAATAACAAAATTTATGCATTAAATTTGAATTGAGTTCACAATTTTTTCAATATCAAAAATGCATTTGGATTAGTCAGTACATTACATATGTATGAAAATGAAAAATATTATACGTGCCAGCGAAAATTTATCTGCGTGCCACTTTGGGCACGCGTGCCATAGGTTCGCCATCCCTGGTCTAGCCACATAAATATTTTTGGTGCTGTTCAAATTTATTGGGGGTTCAAAATAGTTTATTAGATTATTTATCTCTATTTCTTCTGCTCCTCCAGCATAATAAACCCAAACTATTTGAGTACATGTCGAATAAATATGAACTTTGTCTAATAATACAACTGTATTAGTTGCATATAACGGGAATACTCTCACTGCATTTACTGACATTATATTGATAATCATTACTGTTGTAATCAATAAAACTTTATTGATGTAACTCAATGGAGCAGGGTTTTTTGTAAACTTTTGTTTAATTACTGGGTTCCCTGCATCTTTATTTGGTTTTGATCTCAATGGATAACGTGATTCATCTTCTATTATCTTCTTGCATCTATTTACATGAACGATGATTGTCCCAGCCTTTTTATTGTTTTGTGGACGCAATTTTAAGTTAGTCTCTGTCGTATCACACACTAGATATGGTCCTTTAAACGGTCGTTGCAATTTCGTTGACAAGCCTTTTGTTGGTTCTGGTTTGTTTATATACACGAGATCTCCAATTTTAATGTCATGCGCCCGTGCGCGTTTATCATAGCATTCTTTATACGCTTCTTGATGATGCCTTATGTTAAGTCCAGCTTGGATCCATACTGACTGTAGTCTTTCATGCATAGCTATTTTATAATCTGACACATCCATATATTGGGAAATAGGTGACTGAAATTCTAGATCGACTGGCATATTGTTTCGTCGTAGATACATGAGATAAAAGGGTGTTTCTCCAGTGCTTTCATTTACTGCATTCCGGTATGCAAATAGGCATGGTTTAATGAATAAATCCCAATCCTTTTGTTTCCTATTTACATAGGATGATATCATATTAATTAGTGTCCCATTAAATCTTTCAACTAGACCATCTGTTTGTGGATGATATGGTGAGGTACTAAGTTTTAATATACCAAATAAATCTGTAATTGATTTAAATAATTCACTCTGAAAATTTGTTCCTTGATCTGTAAGTAATTTCTTTGGTGCTCCGTATCGAAAAATAATATTCTCCACAAATATTTTCGCAACTGTTTCTGCTTTCTGATTTGGCATTGCATAAGCTTCTGGCCATTTAGTAAGATAATCGCAAAAAACAATAATGTATTTGTTGCCATTTGTTGTTTCCGGCAATGGGCCAACGATGTCCATTGCTGTCATTTCCATTGGCGCCTTTGGCACTGGCATAGGCTTAAGCGGAACTTTTATTTTCCGTCCCGTATTTCGTCTTGTTAGGCATATCTCACACGTATGACACCATTGTCTGACATCTTGTTCCATCGTTTTCCAATAATATTTCTGTTTCAATCTTGATAATGTTTTTCGCGCTGATAAATGCCCTCCTAATGCTCCATCGTGATACAACAACAGCAATGCTTTTCGATGTTTTGTCCGAACAATAATTAACAAATTTTCATTTTGTACACATTTTAACAAACCATCATGAATAATGTATTTATGGTTCTCTTCGGCAATATGTTTCCAGTCACTCTCCTTTTTGATTGAGACAGCATGTTGACGTAACTGATTTAATTCCTCGTCATTTTCCTGATCATCTTGTAATTTTTCGATATTATTGACCGTTTTAATTGCCAAGAATATTGTATTTTCGCAATTTTTCTCATCTTGATCAACATTATTTTCTACTGGTATTCTCGACATAGCATCCGCATTTGCATTTGACTTTCCTGTACGATACTTTATCTCGAAATCATATTCTTGTAACGCAATTGACCACCTAATTAATTTACTGGCCGAATCTCTGTGCTTCATTAGCCATTGTAACGGATTGTGATCTGTAAAGACGACAAATTTTCTGCCCACTAGATATTGTCGAAAAGTAGTTATCCCATATACCAATGCTAACGTTTCCTTTTCGATTGTTGAATAATTCTTTTCATGAGGTTTCAATGATCTGCTGGCATAAGCAATTACATGATCTTTTTCCCCTTCTACTTGCTGTCCTAATACCGCGCCTAATGCGAAATTACTGGCATCTGTCATTAATATAAACGGTTTTTTAAAGTTCGGACATCTTAATATCGGCTGTTTTATTAAGCTTTCTTTGAGTTTATCAAACGCTTCTTGCTGAGCTGTTGTCCATTTAAATTTTGCTTGCTTTTTCAATAACATGTTCAAAGGTTGTGCTACATGTGAGAAACTTTTAATAAACTTTCTGTAATAACTGGCTAATCCCAGAAATTGTCGAACCTGATCTACATCCTTGGGAATAGGATATTTCTCAATTTTTTCTACATTTTCTGGATTTGGTTGCAAACCTCGACGCGAAATGATATGACCCACATAAACGACTTCAGATTTCCCCCATTCACATTTGGAGGGTTTTATTTTTAAGTTTGCTTCTAACAATCGCTTGAATACTGTTTCCACATCCTGCAAATGTTCCTGAAAACTATTCGAAAATATTATAATATCGTCAATATACACTAATGCATGTGGTATATCGCGCAAAATAAAATTCATACCTCTCTGAAATGTAGCAGGTGCTCCTGTTAATCCGAATGGTAACACGTTAAACTCATATAGACCCTTCCCATCTGAAAATGCAGTTTTCCTTCTATCTTCCTCTTTGACTTTAAATTGATTGTATCCTTTATTAAGATCTATTACCGTAAAATATTGCACCTCCCCCATCTGATCGAACATTTCCTGTGGAACAGGAATAGGATATGTATCTTTTCTCGTTACTTGGTTCAATTTTCGATAGTCGACACAAAATCTTAAATCACCGTCCTTCTTTTTAACTACTACTATTGATGATGAGAATGGTGAGGAACTATCTCTTATTATATTGAATTCTTTCATTGCTTTGATTTGCCGATCACTTTCTTCCTGATGTATGTATGGTATTCTGTACGGCCGTAATTTTATTGGGGTTTCGTTGAGTAATGGTATTTCATGCTCAATCACCTGAGTGAGTCCCAGATCATACTCATGTTTTGCAAATACATTTCTATATTTCTTTAATAATGCACCGAATTCTTGTTTTTGCAAATCCGTCAAATCTTTGCTTGTGATCTGAGGTTCTTTATAAATTTTTATATTTCTCGGTAACTTCTGAGCTTCCTCTGATTTGATTTTTGTTAATTTTCCCAATTTGGTTTTGGGTTTTATCTCAACGGATCTTGCACTATAATTCGCTATTCTAACTGGTACTGACTTATTTTGGACTATCACTACTTCATCACACATAGGCACATCGTATTTTTCAACCAGCTTTTGATTTGGCTCAAATATGTACTCCTCATCTGAGACCCTCATAACATCTGTATAGTATATTACTTCGCTTTTTGGTGGTACTTCCAATGTTTGGTTTAGAAATACCTCTCCTACTTCAGGCACTACTTCACCCATTTGTCCTTTTATTAGTTTTCCAGTTCTCAGATCAAGAGAGATTCCATGTAGTTGCTCCATGACATCCATGCCAATAAGACATTTTACAGGACTTTTTCTCATCACTGATACCCAATGAATTATTTCTTGCTCTCCAATTATCAGTTTAACTTCTAATTTTCCAACAATATTTAGTGCATTATGTGACATTGATTTAATAATGTGATTCGTTGGTTTTATTTTGGCTTTCTCCTGATACGTCAAGAAACTTTCCGCTACTATAGTATGACTTGAGCCTGAGTCTAATAAAGCTTCCACTTTTCTCTTGTTAAACTGTATGTTTATTCGAGGTTGTTTTCCTCCTACTACTGTTGTCATTAGTGCATAGCTGCATGGTAGACCAAGCATATTCTTTCTTTCAATTTCAGCACTCGTTGGTTCAATCTTCTCTAATTCGATTGTGATATTATCTACAGGTTTCATTTCTTTTAATTGTTCATTTGGGTATATTGGTGCTGTTGGTCTAAATGTCGGGGTATACCATCTACTAAGAGTATCAATCCCGCTTAATTTTGGCATTGGTTCAAGCAAGAACCTGGACTCTGGCTCTACTTTACTCTTTATTACACTTTTTCGAAAGCATTTATACTCCGATTCCCCGTTGTTGTTATCATCATTATGATCGTCGTTTTTATCTTCGGACTGACACGTCGATTCCTCACTTTTGCGGCCATTTCTTAATTGTGCCCTTACTCTTGCCATTTCTTTAAATTGATGATCTGTAATAAAGAATCTAGCCAACAATGGAATACAACCAATAACTAATTTCCATGACCATCCCGATATTGCATATATTCGATGTACTGACAACATTTGCGACACTACCACCTTTGCCGTTATCACAATCACGTAAATTCCAATTAAACCTGCACATGCTTGTCCCAAAAACATGAACTTGCCCCAAATCTTTTCCATCGTTTTATACGTAGCTCGTTTGAAATGATCAGGTGTTAGCAAATTTTCGTAATTTACTGTTCCTTCTCCATTCGGTAATACTGTGTCAATCATTTCTGAAATTATCCGTTCCTTTTTGGATGGAAACAACAAATTCCTTTGAGCTTCTTCGATATCTTCGCTTGCATACAAGCCCATTTGTGCCATTTTGTTTAGTGATGTGAAATTTATCAGGTATTCTAAATTTGTTAATTCTAGTTTGTCTGGAGTCTTGACCCCACGATAATCTGGTAAGGCTATCCATGAATCTGTAGCTAATCGGTATAAAGGGGCTAATAATCGATTGCATTGCAAAAGTTTTGGTTTAGTTTGTTCATCAAGCAAGATTCTAGTTATCGGTTCCATAAATCGTACCTTTCCCCCAAAGCTTACTGGTAATTCATTCGTACATTTTTCGTATTTGGCAATTTTCACTGTGACTTCTTTGCATTTGTAACTGTATAATGCTTCTCCAAATATTCTCGCAAACACTCCATTTTCTGATATTAGCATAGGTGCTACTAAATTTGGATTCGTAATTGCCATCGCCATCCGATTTCGGAGAATCTCTTTATTCAACTTACAATCGTTCAGAATCATTTCTCTATATACATTTTCCATGATGTTTTGACTAAAATGAAACAAATAATCAATTTTATTATTAAAATAATGAGTAAGTTTAATGTCATCTCTGTGAATTTTAATTTTTGCTTCTTCCACAACATTTCTAGACACGTAAACACCTTTATAATTTGTTACATATACCATTCGACCACATTTATTTGTGATTTCCTTTTTTATAAATCGCATTCCATCTGCTGGTAACGTAGACATTAAAACTGTTCCCATTTGCTTTGTCCATACTGGGGTTGATTTAATGGTATTATTTGGTCTATAATTCATATTGAAATTATCTGGTTTATCTCTAAACTGTTCTCCTACTAGCTCTTTAAAGTTCATAGTTTTTAAGTGCGCTAAATTACACTTATTTGTTTCTACATTATAAACAAGAATCGATTCCCCTGTTTGACAATGTGTTTGTTTCATATTACAGAATGGATGAGTTTGTAATTTTCCCGTATCATCATCGAAAGCTCCTTCGAACTCTCTCAACTCCGTGAGATACTCTTCTAGTACCACTGTTTGCTGAATAATTTTACCGTTCATTTTATATGGTTCACCTTCACAGTCGCCATTTGCTTTCATAACTCCCTTTACAATTATTGTTTCTCGTATTCTATGGTTCAATTTTGCCTTTAAACGAATTTCTGGACTTATTTTTAATTCTCCTGTTTGAAATGCTGCTAGACAGTTTTCTGGAAGCACCTCGACTGGCCTAGGTATCGCATGCATTTTTATGAGTGACGTATGGCTCCATTTACCACAATAGAATACAAATGTTGTATGTTTGACAATACACTCTCTCACTTGAGTTCTTCGCAGATCAGACTCTTGATACACATAATATTTTACGTTATTTTCTATTTTTAAAATGCTCGGATACGCACCTGGGCATTCCGACATATCTACTACCGAATAAACTTTTCCCATTTCAGTTTGGGAACAATCGTACGCAACTAAAGATGATGTCTGTGTAATTATTGCACAAAACGTAATCACCATAAACATCGCCCATGGAAATATCATAGTTTTTCTTAGTTCTGGCTTAACTCTTTCATTTACTCGTCTTTGGGGTGGACTCATTTCTTGCTTCTCATTTTTCTTTTCTATTAGAGATGAACACAGTGTTTTCCAACCACCTTTTTCGTTTACCCAGCTCATTAAATATTCGTTTACTAGCCGGGCAGCGATGTCTATCAAATTTTCTAACTTGTCTGACCTTGCGAACGTATGCGTTCCAATTTCTAAAACAACATAAGTTAAAGCTATTATTATAACTTCCTTATTAATTTCATTTTTTGCCAAATTTTCAATTACTGATCTCTCGCAAAATGTGTTCTCTTCGCCAAATTTCTGCATCACTTCAGGAAGCCTATTCTTCATCTCTTTAACTATTTCTTTCAGTTCATCATCTACCTCTATTTCTATGTCGAACATTGGATATACTGCTTTAACGAGATGTTTCAACATTTTCTTAGTTTCGTCGACGTCCTGTTCTAGACTCACTAAATATTTCTTTATTTCATATAAAGTTCTAACTTCCTTATTTTTGATTTCACCGTTTATTTCGCCTTCAGGTACAAGTGGCTCTCCTTGTACGTCTGGTTCTGTGGACTGATCTTTGTTATCAGGAGCTTTTTGCTCATTATCACTAATGATTTCATCAATTTCTTTATTTCCCTTAACTCTTTCATCTTGTTCCTCTGTGTCAGGCTTGTTAGACTCAATATTTGCTTCTAAACTCACTCCCTTTACTACGACTATATGGTTCACTAAATATCCCACTCGTCCATCTCGGATCAAATATCCGTTTTCATCCAGCTCTTGTGGTACACACCCACAATCATATAGGTATTCATCATCGTCAAGTTCTTCACCTTTGTACATTACTATAATAATTCCATCTTTTCCCAGCGTTTCAGCCGCTCCCTTCCGCAATTTTCGGACCTTTGCACACCAATGCTCATCTACATATTCAGTTTTGCCATATCCCTCATAATCTAATGCTATCAAAAATGGCTTTAACTCTACTCCTGCCTTTCTGAGCTCCTTGCCCAATCTTTGCAATAAACTTCTTAATAACTTGGCATATCTGGTTTTCACATGTAAATATGGTCGTATTGCATTCACTATTTTTAGTTTATCGTTTTCCTCCATTTCTAATTTCTCAATAATCTGTAACTTCTCATTGATTTCATCTTCATCTCCAATATATAACGCATCATTTAATTCCTCTAATATCTCCCTTGAATTCCTTTTGTCTATTATTTTACTACTCATTATTTCATCACTAGTAATTACATTTTCCATTTTTAATTCATTTGTACTTCCTGGTATAAATCCACAATCCACCAAAAATTCGTCATTTTCTAACAATCTCTCATTAAATCTCAACTCTATCATGCATCCTACCTTTTTTTCTTTTAATTTATTCTTTAAATCATTTACACAATCATTTGCCTCACAACGACAACATAATACACTTTTGTCAATCTCATTTACTACTTCCACAAAGATGGAATCTAACCCTGCTTTCTCTCTCAAAGCTTTTCCAAATATTTTCATTAATTCTTTAATTTCTTCTTTATACTTTGGATTCATATTATAATACTTACGCACAAGCTAATTACACTTTTTATCTTTCTCATACTCAAAGATATTTGACTTAATTCTCTCAACGATTTGATCACTTTAGCCGACTCTATTTCATTATTTCCAATTAGTTTTTCGATTCTGGTCATTATCATTGTTGCTTTTTCACTTTCTAAATCATCTTTTATAACTCTCCTTTTCGACTCTTTTTCATTCAATTCCTCTTGCGACTCATACATCATGTGATTATTGTAGTCCTCTTCTGATTCAAACTTTGACATCAATCGATCCAAACGTCGACCCATTTCTCTCACTTCGCTTTCAATTCTTTCATTAAAATTATCTGGCTGAATAAAAGCTACATTATCCATCTGCGGTTTGTCACTCTGAAACCTAATCGATTTCTTTAATATGGGCCTTTGGAATTTATCCATATTTCTTGGACATGATCTAGCCATGTGTCCATAGCTTCTGCATGAATGACATTGAATTTGTCCTTGTAGATTTACTTTATCTCTCTGCGGTGATGGTGAAGTTGATGTTGATCTTGACCTGGCAAAACAATTTCGTGACACATGCCCTTTTCTTCCGCAATTAAAGCATTGTAAGTTATCATTAGTTCTCTGCTCATTAATGTTCGCTTTAGTGAAACTTTTCGCACCATTTCCTTTTAACCAATCAGGCCACATTTGCCTTGGACTCCGTTGTACATTATTTTTGGACCAGCATTGATTGCTGTCATGTCCCATTCTTTGGCAATTATCACACTGAATCGGAATTGGGCTTCTCTGTACTCTATTTTTAAACCAGCATTGGTTAACATGGTGTCCAATCCTTTGACAATGACTACATTGGATAGGACCTTCTTTTCCATCAATTTGAATATCTGTTGATTTGTTCGACTGAAATTTTGATCTAAATTTTGGTGATGGACTACTTGTTTGTTGAAAACGATTGTTTCTAATTGGGGTTACTGATCTTTCGCTTGCGCCTGAGATGACTGCAAACGACTCTGATTTTGACTGTGTGCTTTTTAAATTTAGCTCAATTTTCATTGCCTTTTTGATCAATTCATCAAAGTCATTAAAATCAACATAGCATAAAGCCTTTTTAATTTCTTTCTTTACTCCTGACAAGAATTGATCCTACAATAATTCTTTTACCTGCTTTGCCATCTCGGCCTGTTCTGGTTTCACTTCGAACGCTTTCTCTGCAAGAGTTGATAAATGATAAGCAAACTCACTTACCGATTCCTCTGGCTTTTGTACGCGGTTATAGAATTTCTGTCGCATTATCCGTTTGATATCCCCTCCGATTAATTTCGTGGCTAAAGCGTCTTTCAACTTGGTCCAGTCATTTGCTACTATTCTTTTATCAATTTGTTGCCACGCTTCTCTGGCTGCTCCTTTTAGGTATAGCGGTAATCTTTGCACCATTATCGATTGGCTCCATCCATAGGCCGTCGCATACATATAGTAATCTGCCATGAAATCGACAAATTCCAGCGGATCTCCACCGTACTGATCCACAGGTAGTTTTTGGCAACTCGCATAATCATTGCCTTCCCTGGCATTCCCCACAGAAACTGTGGACACCGGTGTTTCATCATTATTATTTGTATTATTAACTTGTCTTTGGGTACTCATTATATTCTCTACTAGTTTTTGGCTTCTCAATTTATAAAATGATCTGGTTAACACAGGTTTTACTCGTCTAAAATTTAAAGTATTGCAATTACAAAATTTACCTTTCGTTTTAATTTTGACTTTTCAACAATCAATCGTTACAAATTTTCCCACTTTGCTTCAATAATAAATTCACCACTTTAATAATTCTCGAATAATGTTCACCACTTTCAAATAAACGTTTCACTTCAATATTTATTTATTTAATTATTATTATCTTTTTCCAAATTTTTTTTCGATACTTTACTAATCTCAACAAATTTTCACCGACCTTTTTATTCCTCGGTATCACTCAAATATTATCACAATTTCAACAAATCTTCACCGACTTTTGATCACGTCGGGCTCACCAAATATGTTGGGTTTTTAATGCAAGTCGGTACTACGGTCTGACTCCTTTGTGTTCTTTTCCAAATAAATAAATAAACAAATAACCCAACACAAAATCTTTATTGACACTGATGCAGTTACACTTTTACACTTGTATTAGTTTACTCACACTTGATACAATCAGGTTTTGTCTGCACTTTTCAATTGCCAACAAATCTCACGCAGGGGTAGATCTTCCAACGGGAGATATCCCTTTCTGGTACGTTCGATTTTTTTAAATGGTTTACTTTCGATTAACTTTAATATTTCCTTTTTCACTCTCGTCAACTTCTGTTTTCTTTTCTTCGACCAACTGGCATTTTGTTTTCTTGTCAGTTGCTTTTATACTCGCTTGTTAATTGACTTTATTTTTGCCAATTATTTTTGGTTTTATTTCCCCCGGGCTTCCTCTTGGAGGTCTAATTTAATTGAAGGGAATTTGCTCATTTCCTTTGACGGCGCTTTTTATCCGGCTAAATTAATTGCCTTCCCGAAATTGGATTTCTCAATTAACTCGGGTTTTCCATTGTATCGGGTTTCCCATTAGCTCGGGTTCTCCATTAGCTCGGGTTTCCCATTAGCTCGGGTTTTCCATTAGTTAATTAATTTTTAATTAATTTTTGTTTTTTGTAATTTATTCCTTTTAGGGACCCCCCATTGATTTTATTTTATTATAGCTGAACTCGTCTCATTATTTAGCATCCGCCCATACCAGTTTCCCCCAGAAAATATTCATTTTTAAAATTTTGATTTTTAATTAATATTTTGTACTTTAAATTTTTATTTTGAATTTGGTGTTTTTATCAATTTTCACCTCATTTTTGTGCCTCTCTTGTTGAACCCCAACAATAATAACATCTTTTTTAATAATATTTTTTTGCAAATTTTTTTGTAAATTATTTTCTAAATTTTTTTGTAATTTTTTTTGTAAATTATTTTCTAAATTTTTTTTTTATTTAATTTTTTATTTATTTTTTTAAATAAAACATTTTTTGAAATCGAAAATTGCCCTAAGTGACTATGATGTTTATTAAAAAATTCCCTATATTTTATTTTCTCGCTAGTTACGCATTTGGGGCATATAAAAAAGTTGATAGAATTAAACTTTTTCCTATAGTATTTTCTCATCGTATGATGACATTGATTGTTATGACCAATTGACGATTGGCAATAATTTGGGTATAGTCTACCTGTTAAATAATAAAATTAAAGTTTTTTTTTTCTATATTGAAAACTAATTATTACATCTATAAGGATTTATCATCATTTGTTATATAGTTCATTTGAATTAAATAACAAATGATGATAAATCCTTATAGAAAATAGGTTAATATATTCGATAGAATATTAGAGAGATTTTAGTAGATGGGTCAGATTATTATTATATGAATATGTTAAATATTAGAGAGACTATAGTAGACGAGTTAGATTATTATTATTATTATTATTATTATTATTATTATTATTATTATTATTATTATTATTATTATTATTATTATTATTATTATTATTATTATTATTATTATTATTATTATTATTATATTAAAGAGAAGTAGCTGCATGCTCACTGCAGACTACTATGTAGCTACGTGCTCACTGTAGACTACATTATTATTATTATTATTATTATTATTATTATTATTATTATTATTATTATTATTATTATTATTATTATTATTATTATTATTATTATTATTATTATTATTATTATTATTATTATTATTATTATTAATATTTTAACTACTGTAGATGCACATTGCAAGAATTATTTTATAACTATAGTTTTATAAGCACTTTTTAAATATTTTTATATTAATTTCAGAAACGTAGTATTTACTTCATAAATTCCTAATTTTCATCATAAATCTTTTTCATCATAAATTCTTATATTTGTCATAAATCATAAATTCATCATAAATCATAAATTCGTAATTTTCTTCATAAATCATAAATTCGTAATTTTCGTCATAAATCATAATTTTCGTCATTTTCTTCATAAATTCATAATTTTCGTCATTTTCTTCATAAATCATAAATTCATAATTTTCGTCATTTTCTTCATAAATCATTTTTCATCATAATTTTGGTCATAAATCATAAATCATTTTCATCATAATTTTGGTCATAAATCATTTTGGTCATAAATCATTTTCTTCGTATAATCATAAGTTAATTACAAAAGTTTTTAAGAAATTAATATAAAAATATTTAAAAAGTTCTTATAAAATTTTAAAGAAATATATAAAAAATATATATAAAAATAAATAAGACTTACATTCAGATTCCATGTCGGAATCCGATTCCTCTTCAGAGAGGACATCCTCCTCACAATTGAGGGCATTTTGTTGAACATCGAAATTGACAGCATTTTGTTCAGATTCCATGTCGGAATCCGATTCCTCTTCAGAGAGGACATCCTCCTCACAATTGAGGGCATTTTCTGTTTCATCACAATTGAGGGCATTTTGTTGAACATCCTCACAATTGAGGGCATTTTCTGTTTCATCACAATTGATTGCATTTTCTGTTTCGTCAATATCAACATTAAATACTAAAAAAAAATTGTTTAAAAATAAAATACTAAAATAAATTTACTTTTTTCATTGAAAACCTGGTTTTGCCCAACATCAATAACCGGGGCAATAGTTTCGCCTATAAATATAATATCTTCATCATCACTTTGAACATCCTCACAATTGGGGGCATTTTCTGTTTCATCACAATTGATTGCATTTTCTGTTTCGTCAATATCAACATTAAATACTAAAAAAAAATTGTTTAAAAATAAAATACTAAAATAAATTTACTTTTTTCATTGAAAACCTGGTTTTGCCCAACATCAATAACCGGGGCAGTAGTTTCGCCTATAAATATAATATCTTCATCATCACTAATAACAATTGGATCTAAAATATATAAAATTAATTTTAATAAAAATTAAAATGATAAAATTACTGAAGATATTTTCAACATTTAAAATTGAGTCGTCTTGAGTTACTTGATACCAATCGAATGGTTCTAAAATAATAAAATAAAATAAAATAAAATATAATAAAATAAAATATTTAAATAGGGCAAATTGAAAAGAAAAAAACTTTATATTTTGATTTATAAAAACTTGTATATATTGAAAAAAACTTTTTATTTTGATTTATAAAAAAAAATTGTATAAAAAATTGTATAAAAACTTGTATTATAACTTGTATTTATATATACATATTGAATAAAAATTTGTAATCAGATTTTTTTAATTTTTCAAGTATTTGTTGTTTTATTATAATTTTTATATTTAATGGTGATTTTTATATAGTCTGCAGTGAGCATGCAGCTATATCGATGACTATAATAATAATAATAATAATAATAATAATAATAATAATAATAATAATAATAATAATAATAATAATATAATAATAATAATAATAATAATAATAATAATAATAATAATAATAATAATAATAATAATAATAATAATAATAATAATAATAATAATAATAATAATAATAATAATAATAATATTAATAATAATAATAATAATAATAATAATAATAATAATAATAATAATAATAATAATAATAATAATAATATTAATAATAATAATAATAATAATAATAATAATAATAATAATAATAATAATAATAATAATAATAATAATAATAATATAAATAATAATAATAATAATAATAATAATAATAATAATAATAATAATAATAATAATAATAATAATAATAATAATAATAATATAAATAATAATAATAATAATAATAATAATAATAATAATAATATAAATAATAATAATATAAATAATAATAATAATAATAATAATAATAATAATATTAATAATAATAATAATAATAATAATAATAATAATAATAATAATAATAATAATAATAATAATAATAATAAAACTTTAAACAGGTTGCAAGGGTACTAGTCATGCTTATTATTGTTATACATTTGATGGTTACAATTTCTACATTTTGAAAGCTCTATTTTGATTGGCTATCACAATTTTATAAATGTAAAAACAAAAGTAATTTAGTTATTAAGAAATTTATTACTAATGATTTCTACAAATAAAACTGATGAATGTGTAACACATTTGGTAACTTTATTATTTTGTCAATATTTTTTATATATGTCATTTATAGCAAGGAAGTCCTACTAGAAATAAGGAAAAATTAAGTCCAACCTATTCTGAAATTTCATTGAAATTTTTTAACAACACTGTTGAAGATTTTATAAATAATCATGATACTTACAGTGATAAGCAAATCATAAATATTTTAAAGATTTTCAAACATTCCTCTATTGAATATTTGTTTGATTTATTTAATTATGAGAAATCCATTTTAAAGTTATCTTGTTATTTAATGTACTTAGAAAAAATAGCAGTAAACAATGATTCACTGAATGAATACTTTTGGAGTTGTATGTATTTAAGGTTGAAACCTGGATATAGTAGATTGATTTATGAATGGATAGCGAAAGCCGATTTGATTGAAAATAAGCTAACGAAAAAACTGAACGACATTAAGAAAAGGTATTTAACTTGTTCAATTTGTAAAGAAAATCGAGTTTCAGTTTTGTATTTACCGTGTGGTCACGTAATTGTTTGTTCTAAGTGTCACGAGAAGAATGTTCGCAAGTGTCAAGCCTGTTCAACACTGATTAATGAATATCATACTATATACATGTAAGACGAATAGTAGTACATCAATATTTAGTTTACCTTTGTTAATTTTACATTATTTTATTGTTTAAATAAATGTATGTTTTGTTGATTTGTTGATTTGTTGAGCGTGACCAGTACCCTTGTGAGCATTACCCATAGGGGGACAAAATATTTTGTCGGATAGACTCGGAGTATATAGACTCGGAGTATATAGATTAATACTAATAATAATAATAATAATAATAATAATAATAATAATAATAATAATAATAATAATAATAATAATAATAATAATAATAATAATAATAATAATAATAATAATAATAATAATAATAATAATAATAATAATAATAATAATAATAATACTAATAATAAGAATAAGAATAAGAATAATAATAATAATAGTAACAAGATATATAGCTCATTCGAAAGGTCTTGGATTGAGCTTTAAAATGAGCTATCGATGAATAATTTTCGTTGGCGGGAACTTTGAAAAAATTAAAAATAAAATAATAATATTTTTAAAAATAATAATAAAAATAATAATATTTTTAAAAATAATAATATGATCTTGATGACTCATCGCGATGACTCATATGACCTTGGCAATGCCCTTGGATGAGTCATGCGACCTTGAAGATGACCTTGATGAGTCATAGGATGACTCAGATGACCTTGAAAATGACCTTGAAAATTTTCGATGAGTCATAGTATGAGGCATATGACCTTGAAAATTTTTTGATGAGTCATAGTATGAGTCATATGACCTTGAGAATGACCTTGGATGAGTCATATGACCTTGAAAACGACCTTGGATGAGTCATACGACCTTGAGAATGACCTTGTATGAGTCATACGACCTTGAGAATGGCCTTGGATGAGTCATGGTCTTTGTTTAAATGACCTTGAAAATTTTTATGACTCATCGGATGATTCATATGACCTTGAAAATGACCTTGAATGAGTCATGGTCTTTGTTTAAATGACCTTGAAAATTTTTATGACTCATCGGATGAGTCATATGACCTTGAAAATGACCTTGATGAGTCATAGTATGAGGCAAATGACCTTGGTGAGTCATGATCTTTGTTTAAATGACCTTGAAAAAAATTTTTGACCTTGATGAGTCATATTATGAGTCATATGACCTTGAAAATGACCCTGATGAGTCATAGGATGAGTCATGGTCTTTGTTTAAATGACCTTGAGAAATTGGATGAGTCATAGGATGAGTCATGGTATTTGTTTCAATGACCTTGATGAGTCATATGTCTTTGTTTAAATTTGACCTTGAAAAAAAATGTACTTTTAGACTTAGAATTTTTTTTAAATTTTACGACCGGGGGGGGGGGGGTACTGTGCTAGCGGTGCCCTGTGCCAGCGGTGCCCAATCCATCTACTTATACAAATTCAGAAAATAAATCACGTATTCATTCACAAAATGTTTATAATAATGAATATTTAGACTTTGAATTTACAGATGATTTTTATAGATTACTTTGTGGATATCCTTCAGATGATGTTGAAGAAATTAAAAAATATTTAAATTTAATAAAATTAGTAGGTGGTAGTCCTATAGCAAAACACATTCAAGATTTAAAGAAATATTTAGATAGAAATGAAAAGGGTTATGTTGTTACAGAGGGTTGGATCAAACCCAATCAATCTTTTTATTGAATTAAGAAAACTATTAGCAGCTAAAAAAGCAGGTCATAATAATTTAGATTCTGATATTTTAAAGATTTCTAAAGATTTGTTAAAACAAGGAATAATTTCAAAAGATAAATTTAATAAATATACGAAGTTATAAAATACAAAATGACTAATCCTTCAATATTAGATTTTTTAAAAACATTTGGAATAAATGCAAAAACAAATTTTGATTTAAAAGATTATGCAAATTATTTAAATTTAAAAATAAAAATATTAATGAATGATGAATTATCGAGTCTGAAAGACACTCCAAAGAATATAATAATCAATTATCAAAATTCAAATGAAAAAGGATCTCATTGGGTTTGTATATATAATAAATCTATCTACTTTGATTCTTTTGGGATTAAACCCACTAAAGAAATTGAAGACTATCTTGAAAAAGACTACACTTTTAATTCTTTACAAGTTCAACCTAATAATACTAAAATATGTGGTATGTCAAGTTTATATGTTTTGTATAGATTGAATAAATCTAAAGGAGAAGGTTTCACTTCCTTAATCCAAGAAATTTATAATGATTTAAAATCTCTACTATGAAAATGGAAGATAATTTTAAAAAAATGGTAAACATAATGTCACATAAATATTCAAGAAGTTTATTAATAAATTCAAAAGAATCAGACTTTACTATAAATTTTGAAGATTCAATAAATTTAGATCAAGATTTAAATTATGAATTAGGACTCTTGTGGTTTAGCTGTTTTAATACTATTTTTAATATAAATAATAATAATAATAAATTTATTATAATTAAGAGTGATATTACATCCGGAGATCCTTTTTCAGTTATTAAACCTAGTATTATAACAATCGAACCAGGATCATATGAAATAGCAGATTTGGCTAAAACAATTCTAAAAGAAACAAATGGAGAAGTAGAAATAAAAGCAGATGTACAAACTTCAAAATGTATTACAACTTTAAAAAATGTTGGACTTGGTGTTACTACTTCTAGTTTCTTTCATACTATTTTAGGTTTTGAAGTCAGAAAATATGGTAGCAACCATTCACCCATTAAATCTAAAAATATTATACAAATAACAAATATAAATTCTATAAATATAGAGTGTGATTGTATAATGGGATCATACAATAATGGTAAACATGCAAATATTTTATATTCCTTTCCTTCTAATATTGTGCGAGTTGGATATAAAATGGTTGAAAGAATGAATCCCCCAAATTATTTACCATTATGTAGAAAAAATATAATGGATATTAGTTTTAGAATTGTTGATGAAAATGGGGAATTAATTAATTTTAATGGAGAAAAGATTTCAATGTGTTTACATTTGAAACAAGTCTAGACTTATTTTTATTACTATAAAAATGAATTATGCTAATTATAATAAGTTGGGATTATATAATGATGGATTAAAAGATGAAGATGTTATATCTCTTACAGAAAAGAGATATATTAATGAAAGAGGAGATTCAATGAAAGGAGATTTAAATTTAAATGGACACAAGATAAAAGATTTATCTTTACCAACTGATGATTTTGATGCAGTTAATAAAAATTATACTGATTTAACAACAACAAGAATTGAAAGTTCATTAACAACAAAGCTTAATAATATCGAACAACGATTTAATGATAAATTTGACAAGTTACAAAGTCTGTTAACTGAACAAGTTGTAAAGTTAAATACTAGCATATTAAATTCTAAAGATAAACAAATTATGAATACTAAATTTAATACAATATATAACAGGGATGGCGAACCTATGGCACGCGTGCCCAAAGTGGCACGCAGATAAATTTTCGCTGGCACGTATAATATTTTTCATTTTCATACATATGTAATGTACTGACTAATCCAAATGCATTTTTGATATTGAAAAAATTGTGAACTCAATTCAAATTTAATGCATAAATTTTGTTATTTAAATGTTAAATGTTAAAATGAATATAGTATGCTTTGGATTTTCAAATATATACATACATATATATATGAATATTTGCATTCTCGCCAAAATTGAAATTCACTAATTCTAATGCAGTTCAGTTAAAAACTTTGTAAGTACGATTGAAAATTGTTTTAATATTTGCATTCTCGCCAAAATTGAAATTCACTAATTCTAATTCAGTTCAGTTAAAAACTTTGTAAGTGCGATTGAAAATTGTGTTTTCTTATTTTAGTATTATTTTTTGCTAATAAAAAAAAATCTATTTATATTTTTAGAAGACAATTATAATTGATTTCAAAAGGTAATTCATTAACAATTTTAATGATAAATAAATAATATGTTTCAACTTTAGAATGTCAGAAAATAAGAAAAGGAAAACAGAGGCCATCTCTAACAGACCATTTCAAGATTGGTGGACGGATAAATATGGAATGATAAAAAGCAATAACAATGCCCTGTGTGCGTTGTGTGGAAATACAGTAGTGTGCAGAACATCCTCAGTAAAACGTCATTATGAAACTACTCATTCATTTCTTTTATCTAAAAGTGATTCAGAACAAAAAGAATATATTGCACGTGAAGTTAAAAATAAAAATTTCCAATCAAAATCATTCACTACATTTTTGAAACATACAAATTATTTAGTTGCTGCTAGTTTTGAGGTTTCCAAGACTATTGCTACTCATAGAAAACCATTTAGCGATGGAGATTATATTAAAGAAGCTTTCATTAAATGTGCACCACATTTATTTGAAGATTTTCAAAATAAAGAGCAGATACTTAAGCGCATTGAAGAATTAAGTATAAGTCGAAATACTGTTAAAGACAGGATATTAAAAATGCATAAAAATATTAATATTAAAAAAATAAATGATATACGCACAGCAAAGCTATTTTCTATATGTCTTGATGAAAGTACCGACGTAACATCTTCAGCTCGCTTGTCCATAATTGCTCGTTATGCTAAAGGAGAAAAATTAGTTGAGGAATTGCTTTCACTAGTTTCCTTATCAGCAAAAACAACTGGGAAAGATATTAGTGATGCAGTTATAAAAACGTTTCAAATAGCTGAGATAGATACATCAACAATAGTGTCAATTACAACTGATGGAGCTCCCTCAATGATAGGACGGCAAGCTGGTTTTGTATCTCTTTTTCAAGAACACGTTGGGCATCCAATTATTAATTTTCATTGTATAATTCATCAAGAAGTTCTATGTGCGAAGTCTGGATTGGCAGCATTTGATGATATTTTAAGTATTGTTTCCAAAATAATAAATTTTATAGCAGCTCGAGCTTTGAATAAGCGGCAATTTCAGTTGCTTCTACAAGAGGTAGGTTCAAATTATCATGGATTGTTAATGTATAATCACGTACGCTGGCTTAGTAGAGGATTTGTGTTACAACGTTTTGTAGAATGTTTTGATGAAATTATCATGTTTCTTAATGATAAAAAAACCGAATTTCCTGAACTTTTTGATAATAACTGGATCACCAAATTAATGTTTTTAACGGATATTTCCAACCATTTAAATGAATTAAATATTAAATTGCAAGGTCCCGGAAAATCAATTGATGTAATGTTCGATATTATTGAAGGTTTTGAGTCCAAATTAGTAATATTTAAACGCGATATTGACAACAATAATTTTAAGTATTTTCCTTTGTTGAAAGATCACCTTCAAAGATTTTCTATTCATGGAGTCTATGAAATTAATATAAATTTTTATAGCCAAGTTATAAGTGACATACAAGACAATTTTGCTAATAGATTTCAAGATTTCAAAAAATTTCAACCATTAATTAACTTTATTAAATATCCAGACAAGTTTGATATGGAAACTGCTAAAATTGATCAATTAGACTGGTTACAGTTGGAGAATTTAGAAATGCAGTTGGCAGAGTTTCAATCAAGTTCTATTTGGAAGCTGAAATTTATAGAGTTAAGGCAAGTAATAGAAAATAATGAAAAAAAAAGATTAAATGAAGAAGAATACGAAAACATGAATAATATGTTGTTGAAGACATGGTGTTCGCTCCCAGAAACATTTAATGCGATGAAGAAATTGTCTTTAGCTATTCTGACAATATTTTCATCAACGTATAGCTGTGAAAGTCTATTTTCGATTATGAATAATATAAAATCTGATGTACGAAACAGACTTACCGATGAATGTGGGGAGGCTTGTATTTCATTAAAATTGTCAAACTATGATCCGGATATTGATGCATTATCGAGAAATATTCAGCAACAAAAATCCCATTAAAAAACATGTCAGCATATTATAGAAATGAATCTATATATAATTTTTAAAAGCATGTATTTTCATTTAATAAAAATAATTTGTATTGGCACGCATGTATTTTCATTTTATAAAAATAATATTTATTGGCACGCAGTCAAAAAAAGGTTCGCCATCCCTGATATATAATATAATAAATGAGATGATTACATCATTTAATAAAAGACTTTCAAATTTAGAGTCTCATACAACACACATTAACACCACACATAGTATTAGAAAAAGAGCTGCTGAATTAGAACAGAATAAAACATTATTACCCCATACATATAAACATTTTATAGAACCAACTTTAATAACAACAAATAGTAAAGAATGGAGTGTTTTTATGGTTGTAAAGATTATTGATCCTTATTTCTTTTTATTTGATGATGATGGTGAAACAATAAAATGGTTTGTGAAAATTGATTATAATAGCAAGTTAGAAAAGGGTGATGTTATAATGACTGGTTATGATTTACCACATGGACGTTGGCATGATAATACTGATTTAGGTAAAACATATAAAGTTAAAAGTAAGAATATTATTTTTAAAAGCACACTTGTACAATATATAGATTTAATATTTTATGAAAAAAAGGTTGATGTTGATGAAGTTCGTAAAGCATTGATGGAATTGTATAAAGATATTCTCTCAACGCGAGTTTCTTATGATATTCGAATATTGACACCACCTGATAAAGTCTTGTTGAGAGTTTAATTATTTTTTTTAATTAATTATTATTAAAATGGAAGTAAGAGAAGAAAAAATTTACCCAGAATTGAGATCATCAGAATATTATTCCCCCAAGCCTTCGGGACCTTTGGGACCTTCGGCTCCCACAGAATTAGAAGTCATGAGAGTAAAAGAATTTAAATCAGAAACCTTACATTTACAGGATTTATTAAAGCATTATAAAAAAATTAAAAATAGATGGAATAAAGGAAATACAGTTTTAAAAGTTGTGGGTTATTCTTTAGGATTTGCATCTGCAATATTAACAGTTATTTTACCTATAACTTTACCAGTTTTAACAATTGCACCAGTAATACTTGGAAGTATTTCTGTAGCTGATGGTTTCTTAACTGAAATAGTTTCTTTATCTTATACTTCTAAAAAGAAAAGTTTATATCGTGAAGTTTGTTTATCAATAGAATTAGGAATCTCTAAATTATTTTTATTTCAATTAAAAGCTTTAGAAGATGGAATCTTAACTGATGATGAAATAATGAAATCAAATCAAATAATACAAGATATTAAAAATAATATTAATAGATTAAAAAGTGCTAATGTTATAACTAATGAATATTCTAAAAAAATTAAACGGGAGAAGTGGTTGAAGAATTCTTAGATTTAAAAATTATAAATATAAAAAATGGATGCATTACTTATCAAAAAGTTGATCTTTCAAAAATAAATTTATTTTATTTAAAGGAAAAATTTACTGAATTTAATAGAATTAGAAATGAAAATCCTGATTTCACTCAAGTAGAAATTTGTAAATCATTAGGAATTTCAGATTCTACAATAAGAAGAATGAGAAAAGAAGCAGGAATACCTTCTCCTTATAGATATAATTCTAAAAATAAAAGGAATAAAAAGAGTAAGGATAAAGACCTAAAGGATAAAGACCTAAAGGATAAAAAGAAAGAGACTTCAATTTTTAAATCTATAGAGTCAAAAGGAATTAAGAAGAAACTTTTGAAGAAAGATGTTTTAGCCTCTGGGATTGGAACCTCTGGGAACTTGGTCTCTGGGAATCTAGTCTCTGGATTAGAACCTTTAGAACCTCCAGAACAAGAATCTGAAGAATCTGAAGAATCTGATTATGAAAACCATTTTAAAAAAGGAGAAGAAGAAGAATTAAAAAAGGGAGTAAGAAGTATTATGATACCATCTTTTAAAAATTTAAAAGATAAATAAATTCCAATGATGATTATTATACTAATAAAAATTAATTTTCTCAATCTATAAAATTTCTCAATATAAAGTTTTTTATCATTTTCTAATTTTTGTATTCTATTCCTAATTTCATAACCTTCGGATGCTCTTATTTTCATTGTTGACATTTTTTTTAAGGAAAAAATAACTTTAACTGACTGAGACTGACTGAGACTGACTATACTTGTTGAATCATTAATTTATGATCTTTAAATTCTTTATCACTTAGACCTTTTATATATTCAGGATCAGTATTAAAATATTTAAGTTCTAAACATATAGGATTAAAAACTTGAGAATATAGAGGTTTCTCGATTTCTCTCTCGGGATAATTGATTTCAACATTATAAATATCAAGATCAGTAATCTTTGTATCATATAACTGATTCAACTTTTCTAGATTTTTTATTATCGGTATTAAATTATTTCCTATAGGAAGAGTTGTCTTTAAATCACTTAGTATGAATCTCTTATCATCATAATTTGATAATGATACTTTTTGGGATTCTATCAAGTAAATATCATGGTTTTCACTTTTAAGTTGATGTATTTCATCAATTTTATCTTTATAATTTGGATTCAATGTATCTATATAATATTGATGAGAAAGATTCTTTGCAACGGATTTCTGTATTCCTTTACATCTGTTATCCTTTACGGGTTTTTCTTCATTAGGGAATATAGGATATTTATGTGTAATAGTTTCCTCTTTTTCTGGGGTTTTAAATATAATTTCTCGGGTTATAAATTCAGGGTTTTTAAATGTTTCGTATGAATATTGTTTAGAACGAATAAATATTCCATTTTCTATAGGAGTAAAAGGTTTTTCATCTTTAAATGAAAATAATTCTCCAGATGAATTTATTAAATTTGAAAGTATAGGATTTTTAGCTATATCTCTTTGTAAATCATGAGTTCTTATTGTTAAAAACATTGAATCTGTATCCATTGCATGCATTGATATATTAGAACCATATATAGGTTGTAAGATGTTATAATATGTTTCATACATTTGTAATTTTGAAAGTTCTAAAATTGAAAACCCTATAAATATTGGTTTGTTGTATGTTTTCTCAAAATTCTTTAGTTCTACTGCAGCAAAATTTTCAGAAAATACTTGTGCGTTTTTAAATGTAGGCTTTCCAAGCATACGATTATAACGCTTAATATCTTTGGTAGTATTTGTTAGGAGTTCAATATGAGTATATTTATCAACATTCTCCATTGTTTTCCCAAAGACTGAATTGTTTAAAAGTTTATAATTATTATCTTTAAAAATATTACCTTGTCTTTTTGCCTCATTGCGACATCTAATGTTTTCTTCTATAAAAACTTTCATGAATGGAGCTTGTTTAAATTTTGTGACACTATGAACTTTTTTTTATATCATACCTCGTGAAAGATAAAACTGTAAAAGTCTATAATGACAAAGATAAAATGTTCGATTTGTTTGATCATAAAGAAGTTTCATTGTTGGAGGTTTATCTTGTGAGATTTGCCATTCAGAAAGTTCGTTAACATTAATCTTTCTTCTTACAGGAGCTAAAGGGAAATATCTTGTTCCTGATTTTATATCATCTGGATATAATAAGTCACATTCTACAAAGTAATTTATTGGAGAATCTTTAGGTGTTGAAAGTATTTCTTTTATAAGGTCTTTTAAGGATTCTTCTGAGGAATCTTCAGGGTATTCTTCTGAAGGATATAATTCATGAAAGTTACCCATTGGTAATATTGAGTCATAATTCCTGAATATAAAGCTGTTGCATCTATATAAAGTATAAATATAGGATTTTTCATTGTTTCTAATATTTCTAATAATTCATTCTCATCAATTTTTATATAAGGATCAGAGGTCTTTGAAAGCCTTCTGCTAGTAGTTATTGCATTTCTAGCTTTTATTTCTCGATTACCCATTACAGAGGAAACTCCTCCTCTAATATTAGTTTTAATTTGATTAAACATATCGAGGTTAGTTAAAAGATCTATAATTTTATCACCTTCTATATTTGAAGTCCAAATGGTATATAATAAAGTATCCCAAGCTAAAGAGGGTGCTGTTATATAATTGTAAGGTTTAAGAACAAAAGACTTTGTAAATTCTTCAAAGCAATCTGCTAGAATATAAACATCCAAGGATAAATACATACTTGTATATTCTCCTAAAGTTTTACACTTGAATAATTCCCACATTTTATTTGCTCGAGAATATTCTTGATTTGTAATATGATATTTTTGAAGTTGTGAAGAGAAATCTTCTTGGCTAGGAAGACTTGTTTCATTATATCTTTCAAACGAGTCAACATAGTCATAAGGATATATTCCTTTTGCTAAGCATGTAGAATATTCTTCTAGAGGAATATTATTTTTTTCCAAGAATTCTCGAGTGATTTTAAAATTTTCTGGTTTCATTGTTTTTGCCACTGTATCTAAAGACATTTGAAGAAAGTTTAACGAGTCTATAAATTTTAATCTTCCATATTCTACTGATTTATATTTTTCCTTTGTAAGTCCTATAATTTTGAAAGAGTTTTTAGCATTTGCTGCTAAATGTTTAATAAATAGATGTATGTCATAACCAAAAAGATTATGAAATATAACAGGTACAAATTTAGGAGTATGACAATTAAGATTGCAATTTTTATGAGCTGCTCCTCGATAATTATTTTCACTTTTAAAATGATCATGATCTATAACTTTATCATCAGGAAGAATGTCTTGTTTACACATCCAACAGTTGGAAGTATTTTCATATTCTTTTTGTTGTTGATTAGAAATATTTTGAGGATAGTTTGTTTTTAATATTTTATATATTTCATGTTCTAAATCATTTATACTTTTAGTAAAGTGATTCAAGACTTCTGTTTCTGAAATTCCTTGAAATGTATATTCTCTAGATTCTATGAGTTCAGGATAATTACTTTTAAATAATAATTTATAAGCAGATGGTAATTGTTTAGTTTTTTTTAACACTATTAGGTTTATTTCTTTTTCTTAGAAAGGCTTTCATCCTCTCTGGTTTCATCTTCTCTCCTGAGGAGTTCCATGAATCCATGAGTTTATTTTTTTCTATTATTTTTAAATATTGTTTAACCAAATCTTGTTTATGATTTATAGATTCAAAGTCTCCATAAATCACTCCTACTGTTTGTAGTAAATTTGAAAAGTTTTTAAAATACATCTTGGGATCTTTAGGCATGTTAATTAAAGCTGGTTCATCTTTTTCACAAAATCTTGTATGTTTAATCATAGAGTTTTTAGTTGTTGAATAATGAAGACATCTTTTACATGTTCCTCCTCCACTAGTTGGATTCTCTGGTGATGTAAAAGCTTGAAAGTTTTTTATTAAAACATAATGTTGATTATTTTGTTGTTCCAAGATTAAAAGATATATCTCCCTAGTCTTATCCTGGGGTTTGTTATCTCTAACTTCATAATCTGAAATATAAATTGGAATAATTTCTCTACTTTTAACATGTTTCCCTTTAACACACGTTCATAAATATTAATTTTAAGATTATTTAAACTTTCAAATTTTGGAATATCTTCTAGTTTCATATGATGTTTGAATCCTTTGGGAAATATTAATTCATTTTCATATTGTTTGTATTTTGAAACTCTTTGAGGGTTTGATTCTTGAGGATGTAAATGTGCAAGTATTGACCATTGAAAACATTTGTTATCATTATTCTGTACGTTTATAACATTTTTAGATATAAAGGGTGTAGGAATATAAGATTTAGGATTAGGTGGTAATCCTCTCCAATAATCAATCACTAAAGTTTGGAAAGAGTGAAATACTAAGTTTGATTCTCCTAATTCATTTTCTACTTCCTCTTGTTTTGCTTCTACTGCTTGAGTTATTTCTTTGATGGTTTTATCAAATCCTTTAGTTGAAAATAAATATTTAAAAGCTATTCCAATTTCAACATCTAAAGGAGTTGTGTTTTCTTCTGCTCCTCGCCAGTATTTTGCTTTGATTATAATTTTATATTTTATAATATTATACCTTGTCGGTTTATAATTTTTTAAAGCAGCAGTGAAAGAATTTTTAATATTTTTTTTATTTTTATTTATATATTCTCCAGGAGTTGCAGGTCCATTAATTTCTAATTGAAATTCATCTATATGATTAAAATCATCTCAGTTATATTTTTCTCTTTCAGCATATTCAGGTTCTCCTTCTGAATGACATTCTTCATCGTTAGAATTTTGTTTTTTATTTTTTATAGCACATTCTTTTATGTGTTCTAAATAATAGAAATTTACTTTTGTTGAAAAGTTACAGTGAGAACATGTAAATATTTCTCTAATTTTCCCGATACAATTTTCAAAATGTTTATTATATCCAGAATGTAGAAATCTTCCTTTACATTTAGGACAAACTTTTGAATTTGTGTCATTAAGATTATTTTCTTTTAATAAGTGAGCTTTCGATTTACAATGAGAAATCAATCCAGTTTTATTTTTAAAAACTTTATTACAAATATTACAATTCATTTTTAGAAAAAAAATATTTTTATTGGATACCCTGTTTTCATTTATTTTTTTAATTTATATAATTTAAAATCAATAATCTGATAAAGATCAACCCCAGAGTTTGATTACGATCAGTTTATATTTATCAAAACAGTGCCTCAAGTAGTGTGTATATATCCCTAACCAAAATAGCCCTCTAACTTTTTCATAATACCATTTTCTTTTCTATCCTCTTTATGTTTTTAGTTTGAAGCTTTTGAGTTTGAGGCTTTAAAGATTAAAACAGTTAGAGTCATTAAGGGTGGTTGTTTTCAAAATATAGGGTTAAAATACTATAAAAGTATAAGTTTTAGGTTGTTTTTCTAATGGTTTAAGCGTAATGGAGGTATGTTTTGTTGGGAGGGCTGTTTTGGTTAGGGATATAAACACACTACTATAGTTTACATATCGCCGGCCTCGCGGCCTCTAATTAGACCGGCCCACCGGGAAATATCCCGGTGTCCCGCCGGCCCAGCCCGCCACTGGCAACAGATCATATATATATATATATATATATATATATATATATATATATATATATATATATATATATATTATATATATATATATATATACTATATATATATATATATATATATATATATATATATATATATATATATATATATATATATATATATATATATATATATATATATATATATATATATATATATATATATATATACTGATATCTACAAAACTGAACAGAATAATTATATAGTGTAGGTCTTTCTTGTTTGCCTTGATAGCAAAATAATTACTTTACTTATGTTTGTACATTTTCCGTACACATATTTTTTACACGAAGAACAAATATTCAAAGTTTTATTATTCTTGCAGTATCCTATTTGACACCATTTTTGCTCATTACATGAATTTCTAGAATTTCTCTCTTCTTCTATTTGAGGGACAGGGAGACTTGTTTTCGAATTTTGATATTCTCTGGTAAGTTCATTTGCTAGCTGAAATATAAAATCTTTTCTAGATATTTTTTCTCCTGTCGTTTCTTTATACAACGCCCAAGCATTTAATCCAGCTAGATATAAAAGTGGTCATCTCCCTGAACCAGATTTGACATTATATTTTCTTGTCAAGTGGTCAGATTTATCCACTCCAAATTTAGTTTTATTATAATATTCATTTGTCTCGGGCAAAACATTTTCCACTTTTTTTCAATTTTGACGGATTTGTGTTTCGTATTCAGTAAGAGTACTTTTCTTTATTCGCTTGCTTTTGTAAATTGTGAGAAGCATTCCTTCAGATTTGTAAAAAGATGCTGAAAAACGAGGCATGTTAAATTTTTTTTGTTTGAAAAATTTTGTTAATTCGTTTCTGTTGACGTGTATTGAAGTTTTTTTAGCTGAAAGTTTAGATGCTATTGGTAAACTTGTAAAAAAAATTATCTGTCGTAACACATCATCCTTTCATAATATACGGTTCCATAAGTTTGAGAATATTCACATATTCACTTATTCACTTAGAGCAGTGGTTCCCAATCTGGGGGCAATCGCCCCCAAGTGGGTGAATTTGGTTTTTTGGGGGGCGATGGGTATTCAAAGGGGGAGAATTAAAATATTATTATAAAATATTAATCTTGTTCGAACATTTAATATAAAAATATAGGTATTATAATGAAATTATAAATCTTTTATTTGCTAATAAAACTACAATTGAAAACATTATTTATACTTTACATATATTTTAAAAATTATTTAATCCTAATTACTAATAAAATTGTATATTTTTATTGAGTTAGACATTTAAATATTAAAAATTAATGAAATTTTTGTTTCAAAAGTATAATTTTTACAATATCATTATGAATATTCTTATGTAATTGGATACGTTTTTTATTTAATATTATAAAAATATTTATATGTATAGGTTAAATTCAGCTATTAAACGTTTTTTATTATTATTTTATTACTAAGTTCAACCTTGTAATTTGTCATTATTTTATTATTTCTGTTGAAGCACCACTAATTGGACACATGACTAATACACACGTGGGGGATGATTATCTCTTACTGATAATGCAAACTACTAATGTCGTATACTAGTTGGTCTCCAAATGACTGCTCTCAATGACAAGTCACCCATAGTACTGTGCAAAGTCGGCGAAACACAATGGAGTATGTTAGCCTGTGCCTTAGGACTAGTCCTCCATGATGTTTCTACCTCATTCTAGACTGCTGATAGAAGGACCTACATCACATCTTTTATTATCATGATCGATGGTAACCATTTACATATCTAGTACTCGAATTCTTGTCAAAACTATACTTCCTGAGTGCGCACTCTTTAATCAAAAGTATCTGTGGTCTCAAGAAGTAAGTTTTTTATATTCTATATATTACTAATATTCATTTTTTAGATAATCAAATCCATGTTTGTACACTGGATAGAAGCCAATAAGGGATGGGGTACACATTCAACTCGCTCGAAATGCTAAGGAAATTGACCAGCATAAAACCAAGTTTTAAAACTACATTAAACTTGCAACAAGTGTTGTCATGTTGTATATTATTTGTAAATTTTTAAATAAAATTTAATGTCGTTATGTTGTTTTATCTCAAATATTAAATTTAAAATAAATAAATAAATTTTAAAATTTATTAATTAACAAATTCACAATCATCTCCACATTTCATAACATTTTCAAAGGCATGATCTATACTATCTGTAAAATCGATACATACATGCGGTTCGTTATCTTCGAGCTTCATAATATTTTCCGTAAATTGTTCTTTAGGTTTATCTATAGGTTCATAGATTTCCTCATCAATTTCTTGAGTGGTTTCCTGATCAGTTTCATCAAATCCTGAATCTTCATTCTCAATTACCCAGCCTATATTTAATGCATTTGTAACAGCTATGTCTGCTAATTTTTCCAACAAAAAGTCGATTACAAATTTTAAATAATAAATAATTCGGTAATTAATTAATCATGTTAACCTATTTCTGCAGTCATTATTAACATTTAAACTATAATGTAAGTTGGTTTATAGATTGTCTTTGTTAAATTTACATGTCTTTTGTATTAATGTTGCAATTTCTTTGTTAATAAAATGAAAAACTAATATGACTACATTTATTTAATACATTAAATACAACAAAATTTATTAAAATAGTTGTGAAAGTCTAGCAGACATAATTTTCCAAATAGGAGAATACACATCATTATTGCAATTCATCTGAGAAACAAATACAATGTAACTGGGTAAGAAAAACAATATGTTAGTCTTAGTAGTCCGGAGGATTCTTAGAATTCAAAACAATGATTTTCATAAATATAAACTTTAACTTAATTCTAAAGGTCGGGACTTTTGAAAAACGTTGCAAGTCGCGGTATAAATTGTGAAAAATCGGAACTGTCCTCAGGGCCGGATCTATGGGTGGAGCGAGGGAGCGACCGCACCAGGCGCCAGAATCACACTGAAAAAAAGGCGCCTTTTCGATCAAATTGAAGAATAATTATTCTCAACAAAACTATCATACTGACTGTTATTATAACACGTATTTCTACATAATAATCTATATTTTGATAAATTTGCATTTTTGAGCGCTTTTCCTCTATATATATATATATATATTATTACAATAATGTTAAATTTTTATTGAACAAAATTCAAATTTTTCACATTGCTTTGAAACTGTCTCTTTATTGGCGAAAAATCAAATTTGACTTTAACAATATAGGCGCCTTTTCAAGAAGTTTGCTCCAGGCGCCAAAATAGTACCATCCGGTACTGACTGTCCTGTCAAAAGCGGGACGCCTGGTCACCTTACATTACACAGATTACATGTAAATTGATAACTGAGATTCACAATCTTAGATCAGTTAAAAAAAATTTTAAATTTTACATTTCCCATGTTTTCAATCTTTTAAATGTCAAAGATTTATAGTCATCATAATAACCGGTCGAAATTCAGAACTCATTCCAAATCCCAGTATGGTACAATTCTCTCGAAAGTTCAATTCAGCTTTCAGGTCATTTGAATTAAAAATGCTTCAAGGATAAATCTTTTTTTGTATAATTTCATTTTTATAAATCAGTTAATTTTTGATTGATTCATTTAATCTTTTTGAAATTTAAATAGGATTGATAGTTTGCTTTGATATATTTTCCGCATGACTGGGATTTATTCAACCGGAAACTGTTTTGTTAAAACTCTTCAATTAAGTTTTTCAACTTTACATCGGTTAGATTTTAGCAGTGAGTATAAATCAAAAAGGAAATTAGAATTCATGAAAGATAATTTAATTGTGGGAGACCCTGTAATGTTCGGTGGAACTCCGATAAATGAAGGAGTTCATAAACCTCCTTGCCGCAAATCATGAAGCTAAACGATTTCAGTTTTAATGATCATGACTTCTTTTAGTTTTATAAACATTTTAAAAAGTTATTAATTTATTATTAATAAATGATTTGATTTTTTGAATTTCTTTGGCAATGTTTGGTTACAATTAGACAGCGATATATTTTTGACAAGATGAAAGGTGAAGAATTATGTGTAAGTCACATAAATATTACCACCTTCATATTAAAATTAAAGTTTGATTAAAAATTAAATTAAAACGATTAAGGAATCCGCAATTTTCAGAATAGGTTGATGAGAAGTTCGCAAGGATAATAAGGTTAAGGGTCAATAGGATTAGAGAATAACCTGCACAATTTGTATTGAAGAGATATAGTAGTTTATGCGCTAAGTTCCACATAGTTTTTACTACGAACAAAATAAACGAAAAACAATTTTTATTATTTTTTATTGTGAAAATCTCTAGGTAACAGACTCTTTCATTGGAAAAAACATGTGACAATAATAATATGAGAAACCAATTATGTTTTTCATCAATATTTTGTGTGATTTTTAAATCCATTATTAAAAATGGATAATAATAGTGAGTCAAAACAAAAGAAATAACAAAATTATTTCAGTTTAGCAAAGAAAAAAGAAATTATTGAAGTAGATCATCAATTAGGAAACAGGCGGGAAGTTGCTCATTCCTGAAGCAAAGCTTATCATTGAAACTAATGGATCCGGTTGGATGAATCACGGAACGGTTGAGATAAGGGTAAAGAATGAATGGAAGAGAAAAATATCATTTCTTCTAAATACATGATGGAGCCAAGATCCAAAATCACTATAATTTCTGTTATTTGATATGCGTCGCTCACATCTCGTCACTACTACACCTCAAAAAATTAAGAAAGACTACAAAGTAGATATCATACCTGTGTGGTTGACATCAAAGGTACAGTTATTAGACCTTAAAATTAACCGTTTGTTCTCGTCTAAAATGCGTAGGACTGGATAATCAATCATTATGCGAACATAAAACATACTAAGTCGGGAAATATTGAGGTCGCTGATTGGGATACTAGTTTCGAAAAAATTTGGTCCTCTGGAAAGAGGTTAATCTTTTAACCATTTTAAATGGCTTTTTTGCCTGTTTCGGTAAAGATAACCTTGTGCTTGAGAGTAGTGAATGAAATGGAGGTGAACGAGTACGGTCAAAATATTGCAGATGTGCCTGAACTTGTTGAATTACTTAAAAATGCCGCTGTTGTTGATAGTGAAAATTGTGATGGCTTTCAAGTATGACATTGAGAAAAAATGTTGCTGTAATGTTCATATAAGCTGCAGAATTTACTCGGGATTTAACAATATTATTAAAATAATTAACGAGTTAAATTATTTTCTCCCGTTTTTTAATTAAAAGACATGCTTCTCACTTTATTGTATTACCTATCTAGCTAAACAAAAATGATTAAAAATACAAATTATTACTTAAAACTAGATAATACATTGAACTCAACATTGCTATTGAAATATATATTTGATTTGAATCTCATTTAATTTATTCAAATCTAATAAATTTGATTATGAATTTGTAATCAAAGCTTAAAAATCAGTTTTCATCATTTTTGCAAAATCTTTATATCCTATTTTCCCATCGCCATCACGATCTCCAACAACAATCATTTCTTTTACTAAATCTAGAGAAATATTATCCCCAGTACTTTTCATGGCAGCTTGCAGCTCATTCTCATTGAGAAAACCGTCTTGATCTGAATCTAGCAACTTAAAAGCCTAAAATTATTATTATTATTATTATTATTATTATTATTATTATTATTATTATTATTATTATTATTATTATTATTATTATTATTATTATTATTATTATTATTATTATTATTATTATTATTATTATTATTATTATTATTATTATTATTATTATTATTATTATTATTTATCATTATGAGTATTATCAATGGTATTATTTTTAGAATAATGAATTCTTACTTGTTTAATATCTTCATCTGTATTTGTTTGTCTCCTTACTTTTGATTCAAGGTCCAAAAATTCAGTAAAGTCGATCAACTTTTTGTCATCGGAAAATATATCTTTTGTTAAAAACTTCAAAATTAAATATAAAAAATCATTGATTTCTTCACTTACCTTCAATTCATTTATTGAAATATTTTGTCCAATTGCCTGTAATAGACTTACAAAATCATCATTGGAAATGAGCCCATCTTGGTCCTTGTCAAAAGCATCGAAAATTTCCCGCAGTTGCTGAGCCATTTGGGCGTTTAACAAATCAAAATTATATTTATGAAATATATTTTTCATTTTCCATACTTATCAGTGGACATATGAAAATAATTACTGATTAATGCTAATAATAATCTGGGATAATTGGGATATGTGGCTCAATTAAACATTTAATAAACATTAAATAAATATTATTCAGATTATATGTAGATATGATATTCAGATTATTATAACTGAAATGATTTAAAATTGTAAAGAAAAAAGGATAAAAATTCAATATATCTAGCTGAGAATAGAAATTTATTTTCAATAGAATTTTGATTAATTTTTAATTATTTATAAGAATTTAATTTACTATATTATCTATAATTACGGTGACCATACGTCCCAGAACAGTACTTTATTTCACTGCTATTTTCGTAATAAATGTTATAAACTTATGAATTTGAAAATGATTTTTTGTTTTCTTCGATATGTTCTTTATTTTCCCTAAATAAATATGGTCACAACCAACGTTCCCTCTAAGCCATAAGCAGCAGTGCGCTAAGTCAGCTGCGCTGAGCAGCCTTTAAATACAAATGAGCGTCAAAATGCTATAACGTGGTTGTAAGAGTTTTAAAACGACACTACAGAAATATACCGTTATTATACATCTGGTTATTAACATTGAAAATTTTTAAATATTCAAAATGAACCACATAATAATATTGAGTATCAAAAATTCGTAATGTTTTATAATAAATATGTTAATTGGAAGGTGAAAATAAAAATAAAAAATAGCACATTTAATTTAATTTAATTAATTCAGCACATTTAGAAAAATGAAGATACTGCGCACGCGCGCAGCTTAGAGGGAACGTTGGTCACAACGTATCTATAACACAAAATTTTTGTTAGAATTTTTACATTTTGTTTTAAATCTTCAGTATTATCACCATAGTGTTAGTAAATTTGAATTTGAAAAAGCTAAATTATATATTTTTTATTTTCCATCTCATTTAGTCCATTGACAAGTGGTTAACATTATATTTACCCTTCTAGCGTGTGATTTACTAGGTCTATTACTCGCAAACTTATCGGATGTAAAAAGTAGGCCCCGAAAATAAATAAATAAAAAATATATATAAAAAATTAGTAAATAAAATGAAACATTAAATTAATTTAAAGTAAAATATATAAAATACATAAAATGATTTATTAAAGGAGCTCAATTATTTTTCTAAAGGTTTCTTCTTTGAATAAATCATGAAGCATAAATTCATTCATAAATGCTAACCTACCTGTTGAATCTAATCCTTTCATTTTTTTGATGCATAATTTTAACTTGTTATAACTTTCAACATTTTGAGTGTGTACATTTGTATCTCTATCCACAACTGTGTACTTGTGACACACAGTTTGATGAGTATAATCATTCATTTCACGCAATTTTAAATAGGATTTTAATTCATCGGAAAATATAGTTGAACTGGACCTAACAACCCTTGAAATAATTCCACAAAGTGTCTCAGATTTTTTATCTGTAATTATTTCCATGTACCCTCTAGCTGGTGAACATGTTGTAACTATAAAATTACTGTTATTTAAAAAATGAAATTTGAATTTATTAAATCAATAATTGATTAATTAACAACATTAATAAAATAAAACATGTAAAAAGTAGGCCCCACTGGGGCCTACTTTTTACATGATCAAACTTATCTTATTTATATAACATTTTCCATTTTATGAAAATGGAAATTTTTATTTTAATCAAAATATTTCTCATCACGGTGTAAGAGGTCCTTCAATTTGGAGGATATCCATTTATTTTTTTAGCCTCGTATATTCTGAAGCGCTCATCTAATAATTCATGCAGCATTGATCGGAACAAGGGATAATCAGAATGAATAATGTCTGGTCTAGGATTTCCCACCAAAAGACAATAAATTATCTTTAACAACTTTCACTGCATATGATAGAAAATCACTTTCCGTCGTTTTTGTTCCATGCACTTTTTAAATGAATTATTTGTTGCTTATAACGTTTACCGCCAACAGTTTTCCGTGATTTCAAAAGCTCATAATAAACGACATCTTCATTTCACAAAATACACAGCATAGCCTTATTTACATGAATATTTCTTTGTTTTATTTTTTTCATTTTTTCTAAGTATTTTCTGCAAACATTAATATCCAGAAGAACTTCAAAAATGTATTTATTGACGACTTTTGAAACATAATCCAACACAACTGTCATCATTTCAAGAACATCACTAGTTACATTTATCACCGGAGACAAATGAGGTTTCATATACACGTGCCTTTCTTTATTTCGTAATCCTTCTTTCATTAAATCCAAAGGGTATCTTTCAGATTCATGAGCAATTCTTTACACTTCGATAGAGACAACCATAGCTTCATTACTTTTACTTTTGTCCAATAGTTTATATTTCATATCACATAAATAATCTTCATTTTGTTTTCCAATCTAAATATTACTTTGATCTTTACTTTGTAAATTTGTAGACTTATCTTTCATTGTGATATTAGGCAGTGGAATGTTCATTGAATACTTGCATAATGGCTCTGATTCTTTAGGATTTTCGAAATCTTGAATAATACTAGAAAATATACAAGAGTTTTTCATTTTGAAATTGTCAGATTTGGGGAGATCAAATGAACGAAATTTGTCATTGAACATGTTTTGAATGTCTACTTTATATTTGTAAGAATATACATCATCATCATGTATCAATTCATTTCCAATGACACTAGAATTTACGTCAGACCTTCTTTCAAATGCATCAGTTATTGAGAATAGAGCCATTTCCAGAATTATCTAAATCTTCTTTTTAAACAAAATCAAAAAATCCTTTTAAAACAACAGTAAACTTCCAGAACCCAATTCTACCAAACAAAATCAATTACCTTTAACATAAAAAATAAAATATACCAATTCTTCGCGTCTGTGTGCGCACATCAATATCACAATAATTCTGCGCACAGACGCGACAAAACCCAAAACAAAAACTGCCAGTCATTCGCTTCTGTGTGCGCACACTACTACAAACACCAGTCCGACAACAACGCGCACACAGACGCGATACAAAAAAAACGCCAAAATCGGCTGAAACAATAAGATACCCCAGCGCTTCCCAATGTGTGGGTCGCGGCAAATATTGTAAAAACACAGAAAAAATTCTTCTACATATTATTACATCGGTTAGTCACTAGAAATAGTGCCGAAGTGGTGATTTGTACTCTTTCATATAGCACAGCGTTCTAAAAGATTAATATTGTAAATGCAACTCAAGAAATTCTGTTTCCCTATCGGACTCCCAAGGTGCGTAACTGTAGCTGTATAAGTTGATTAAAAAGCTTAAACAAATAAATGAATATTTATTAATTTTTTATGAAGTTAGAAAGAGCTTCTACTCAACGTAAAAAATTGATAATTTTAACCAGTTATTTCCATACATTTACACTTGAAATAACTTTAGGAAAATAAATGTGAACATGCCTCTGAAATAATTTCAAAACTTCTAACAATTATTAATATGAAACGGAAACCCCGGTTATTTTAAGTCAAATCTGTTGGCAATTGAAAAGTAAATTTAGTTCCTGCCACTTAACAGAGAATAAAGAATCACATACGAATGAAATGTATTAAACATAAAGTTTCGCTTCATTTTTATTTAATAAATTTTTGATATTGCAAATAGTTTTGGACGACTTCATTGCTAAACTGTGCCCCTTTTGATTTCCTTCTCATTACCATGCTTTCTGACTTCATTCCACAACCTTGAGATTGGATCATCCATCATACCTAAATGTTATACAGACACAGGATAAAAAGGTCTACCTTCATAAATTATAGGATAAACGTCTTGAAAGTTGATTTATTTGTTGTCTATTAAATAGGATAAATATAATATTTGTATTCGACCAACAACATCATTGTAAATATACGGGCTTTGAGGAGCAGTCATTAGAAATGTATATCGGATTGAGAAATAGAGCCTTTTTTATACAGCAATCTGGTAAACGTTTCATCGATTCTATTATGCATGCAATACAGTGCTTGGTATGAATGCTATGAAATGATCTAGACTCTGTTTTACCAGGAGATTCTTCATAAACTTCTGGTCTTTCTTCATCTGGTACATTGTAAGATGTTTCTGGCGTTGGACAAGTATCTGGCATGGGACAAGTATCCTCAGGTTTAGATACTACAGGTGTCGTTTCTATTGAAGCGGTTTTCATCCTTTCTAACTGACCTTTCCTTTCGGTTTCTATTAAATGTAATTTTGCCTCTCTCACTTGTTTAAATGTCGATTTGGTAGGATTCTCAATAACCTCAATAAAAGAGGGCACTTTATTATACACCAATTTGGATTCTTCTTGTGCAATGTTACATTCAGTAATATTTCTAGGTTTATATTTCTTCTTTGTCATAAGAGGTGAAGTTGATTTTTCATTAACCTTTTCGCGGAGAGATTCATCTTCCAGATTCGATGGAACATCAACAAATACAGAATTATAAGTCATTAGATTCGACGTCTGAAATTGATAATTTGGATTTCCATAATTCAGAAAAGGTTGGCTTCCATCACCATCGACTGCATAAGACGAGGAGCAACGGTTTTTTGAATCGCGAGTATAAAGAACAGGGCTGTAGGAATTTGCGTCTTTGGAATTAGATTTGAATTTAGAATTTCTCTTGAAACAACAAAGATTGCACCTTTTGTTTTCTGAATGTGACTTCGATTTCGATTTCGATTTTAATTTCCTTTCCCCGTATTTGTTGCTAGTCTCTTTCATTGTCGGTATGTTTTGCCATTTTTTGATAAATCTTTGGATGAAATCATGATATAATGCCGCCATTCTAAACAAAGAGAAAGAATATTGAAAATATTAATTGCTATAATATCAATAATTGACAATAATAATTAATTTTTATATGGCTATTTTGTAATTTCTAAAATGTTAAACATTTTGTGACTTCAGGTCATTTCATCTATTTTATTTGCCACATGAATCTGCCTCAACTTACCCTTGTGACAGAAAATTGAACAAATTGCTATGCTGACCAAGGATCAATATCCATACTATAATTTTGAGATTACAATCGAGCATAATAATAGTTAAATCCAATTCGGTTTTAAGAATCTTCAAATCTGACATAAATTTATTATTATACAAGTTTTTAATTTTTCACAAAACGTGTCAACTGACTTATTTAAACAAAAAGATATCTAACTCTCCCCTTCTTAAGAATTTTTCCACTTCTTCAGCCACTCGATTCTTCTTTCTTTCGTTCCCTCTTGTGAATGTAGTTCGACTCGATGAGGTGATAAAAATCTGACGATTTTATATGGGCCATCGTATAAAATTTTTAATAAAATTTACAGTTTTCTAACGACAGTCATAACATGTTCCATCTTTAAGGCATTTGTTACAAGTGTTTCTTGATACATTATGCAGTATATTGAAGAATGTCTCGACCTTCTTCAGCAGCTTTTTTTTAATTAAACCAACAAGACCAATTTTTTTGCTAACCATTGACGGAGCTCCATCTGTAGTTATTCCAATAAGTGCTGACCAGTGATATTTCATTTCTTAGATTGCCGTGTACATTGCTTCGAATATATCTGTTCCTCTCGTTCTTCCTTTTAAACTACACAATTTTAGGACATCTTCAACAACTTCAAAATTGTCAGTTATACCACGAATAAAAATTAATAGCTGCGCAGTGTCACCAGTATCTGTACTATCGTCCATTGCTAGTAAAATGCAACAAACTTTTCAGCCTTGAGTTGAAGTTGATTTTCAAGATCTTTACAAATGACTTCAACTCGGCGTGCCATAGTTTTTTAATACAGTAAAATCTTTAATATTTTGCTATTAGATCTACTTTTATTGGATCCACTTTGAATCAAATAACAAATGAGTTTTGTTTGCAGGTATGTGTTGAATGGTGTATTAAAAATTCAATTTCTCAGTTAAAATCAAAAGAGAATGCTCATATTAATAAATGAAAAAATTTGAGAAAATTATTTGGGATCTCTAAATTTAGTGTAGAGAATACATTAATAAACATGAGTAAAGTTGTTTTGTCTGAAGAGGAGGATCGTATTTTGAAATTTGGTCCCAATCATTCCATTAAGAAAAGAATTGGTGAAACAAAATAATGTGCTAAGATTGAAAGTTTATACTTTTATATACTACGATTGATAAAGGATATTAATACTAATTATGTGAAGAGTGTGTTGAGTTGGAGTACGATGGAGTATATTGATAAAAATAAAAAGCAGAATATTAAAGATTTTACTGTTGTTGGGCTAGAACTGATCTCTAGATCCAAAACCTTATTTTGTGACTGAAATGTGTTGGTACATAGCATGCATACCTAACAATAAGTTTAGCTAAATATAAAGATCAAAACACCAAATAAACAATATTAATTAAGATGAAGACAACAGAAAATAAAACATTGAAATTAAATAAAATCTCACAAATGCAAGAAGTATTGCAAGAAAATTAACTCAAATATAACAGAGAAACATAAAATTACAAAAAAACAGACTCGAATAACATCAAAAGATAGTAAAATACTAAATTCTAGGGGAAATTCCAGAACCATTCATAAAAATAGCGACATCCATCATAAAAGCCATGTAAATCAACAAAAGTTAATAAAAATAAATAAATTAGTTATAAAAATAAAAATTTGAAAAAGAAATTAAGAAAAACATCCTTAAAATAAAAATTAACTTTAAATTAATATGGGATGTTCTGGAATCGTTCTTAATCCATCATTGAGGTAAATTTAGCAAAAAATAATTAGAAAATAAAAATTTAAAAATAAAAATAAAAATTATGGCACTAAAATTGCCATTAAAATCATCAAAAATAGAAAATAGAAAATTCTAGAATAAAAAGAATTCGAGTTTGTTTTAATGCATCAATACATACACATGTACTTGCACACACAAAAATAGGTATATATACCAAAGCATTTCAGTCACAAAAACACTCTTTATGCCAATTTTATTTTGTTGAACTTTGATTTCGAATTTTTATTGGAAAGTAAGAACGATTGATTGTCTAATTGTTATTATTAATATGATTATGAATCTTTAAATTGGTTTCATTTTTTATTAGTATGCAAGAGAGATCAACATCAAATGAAGTCATCTTCGATTTTGATCCGTCTTACATCCAAGTCATTAAACTACAACGTCACTGAGCACGCAGCCTTGACGAATGCAGGCCACTGCCTGGCACGCGCCTTTTTATTATACGTTGCGGGGTCGTCGGAGGTCGTACCGACTCGGTGGTATAAGCCACTGGGTTCATCGATGAATCACCTCTGGGCGATGGAGTTCTTAGAACTCGTTATCGATATCAAATTTACAATACGTTGACGAATATAAGAGCGAAATTTCTGCTAAGATAGATATAAAGTTCCACAGAAGCTCGAGATGTTGCAAGTATAGTGTTGTTTTCTAAAATCAAACTACAAATAGAATAATAATGTACAAAAACTCCAAGCCAAGGGGCTCTTAATACCCACTTGAAACTCACCAACTATAAAACACCTGTATTTTGTACAAGGACATGACTACCATAGGAATATCATGATTACTGCCACAATTGTTATTAGCATTGAAAAATTTATCATTACAAAAATGATTATCTTACCATTAAAACGAAATGTCACTAGCCGAAATTGTAAAACCAGCCTTGGTTAAATTGGCAAATAATTTCCCAACGACCATAATTAGATAATTCCATGAATCGGCTGAGTGATCAATTGATGAAATTACCCCGATTCACAATGAAAATCAATATAATATTAATTGGTCTTTCTCTTTTTTGTCTCTTCATTAATTCAAAAAGTATTTCGAGGCGGCTGTTCATTTAGAAAGAAAACTCAACAGAGTTGATTTACTAGGATTTCATTGCTCATTCTTTCATTGCTCATTTCTATCAATAAAATTACAGTTGTAACAAAACGAACTAAATAAAAGAATAATAGTACTTACTGTTGAAGAAAATATTCAAATGATTATTAAACGTTTTATTACATATAAAATAAAGAAACTATTGCACTGCAAAACTATTTAACTCGAAACTAATACAAGTAAATGTGTCAAATACGGATAGCATTCCTAGTAGTAGGGGTGGTTTCTGCGTGTAGCGGAGCACAACGATACATGTAACCGGCACTCGTCTATGTACTTTGTTGTGCCGAAAAGACCGACAAACTATGGGAATAGCTAGCACGAATATATTTGTACTGTATTGGATTTGAAAATACTTAACTAAAAATTTACATTGTTTTTTTTTATTCTCATACAATTCTCATAACAACACCAAAATAAAGGTTTTATTAAAATATTTCATCCCTAATTTATATATGATAATCTATAATTTGTTTTGGGGCAAATGCCCCCTATGCCCCCTAGCTTCGTTCCTGTTTAGTGATTATTATTATTATTATTATTATTATTATTATTATTATTATTATTATTATTATTATTATTATTATTATTATATTATTATTATTATTATTATTATTTATTATATATTATTATTTATTATATATTACTACTATTACTAGTATAAACACATTATCGAAACGAGAATCGGTAAGGAAAACAAAACCCTGACAAATACTGGGTGGCTAATGATATAAAGTACCATAAAATGTCAATTTATTCGTAAGTTATTAGGATCAATTAAATTTATTATTACTGAATCATAAGTTAATTCAAATAACAACAAATTGATCGTAAACATTTTATTTAGACAAACCACACTATAATAAATGAAATACCTATTATAAGCCAGCTTCAAAGAGAAGAGAGATTATCTTCTATAGACCATTAAATTCCCAAAATAACGTAACTTCTAACAATAACCCTCTGAAACAAATACTACGATTAAACTCGAAGGTTATATATAAAAAGGGAACATAGAATTTATCAAACTTGACGAATAATTGCATTGTCGTGCTTTGACACCAAATATATATTATCTTTTATATTATATTAATTTTATGTTAATTTTGCAATAATATTTTTTAAATCATATTTCAAAAACAATGGCAAAGGTCAATAATTAATCAATTAATAATTAATCACTAAATAATCAATAATTAATCAATAATTAATTTTTATGTGGCATTTGAATTTTAAATTAAATATTTGATTTTTAAGTTAAAATGAAAATGCTTTCTAATTTCTTCACATTATTTTTAATACCGGTATTGGTTTTTGGTCCGGCATTGCAAACCCTAGTTAAAACAATTTCTAAAATTTTTATTAAGTCCATTAATATAACATGGTTTACTTTTAAATTTTTATATGGGGCAGATAAAAAAGATGTTCCGGGGTTCATTCTGTTGGGGTTAGCACAAAAACCAAAAAAATTATACATAAAAAGAAGGCATAACAAAAAATATGTTAAAATCAATAAAAGTGGAAAATTAATTAAAATTTACAAAAAATCAAAATCAATATTAAACGGGAGTATCGGGTATGGTTGAACGCCAAATTGATAGACGAATTCAGAAATTATAATAAAAATTTAATAAGATGTTCACAGGGAAAGTTAATGCGAGAAAAAAATTTAATTAAAATTAATTACTCGGTAATGGAAAGCCCGAGCCAATGGGAAAACCGAGTACCATAGAAAACGCGATGCGCAGTGGGACCCGAGCAACAAGATAAAATAAGGAATATTTTGAGCCCTAATCAAGAGTAAACAAATTAAAGTAATCTAAAAACCCTCAAATATTGATTTTGGGTCCCGGGGAAATAATTTAGAGCAATTTTCTAGATAATTTGCCTGTTATGAAAAGTATATAAAGAGAGATCAGAAGCGAAACAAGCCGCCAGTTGGTCGAAAAGAGAAAAGAAAAGCAAGGAAGCACAATCCGGCGATCAATAATTTGAAAGAGAAACATATTAATTAAAACAAGGTAAGACTCGAACCAGAAAAGGTGATTACCCCTTGGGTTTTTCTACCTTATTGTGTGAAAAGTGTCTAGAGAGAAAGGTGCAAATAGTGACAAATTATAATTGTGATAAAGATTTAATAAAAAAAGTATTCTGTGTTGGGTTTAAGTTATTTGGCTGGATAAGAACACGAGCAGTCAGAGAGATAGCCGACTTTCAATTAAAACCCCAACAATTCTTTTATTTAAAATTTTTAAAAGTAGATGTTACGTTTACCAAACAAGGACTAAAACAAAGCGAATAATGAAACTTCAATAAATAATATATATATATATTTTTTAAAAATCATGATTCAAAAAATTTTTTTTCTATTTTTCATTCTTTAATTGAATTTTCTTTTCTTATTTTTCATTAGATATGAAGAGTTTATTAGCATTATTTTCAAACCATGATTTCATGTGATTTTTCGTTTTTTTAAATGTTTTATAATCTAATGATTTAATTGGACAGCGAATATTTGACCGCAACTTGAAATATGACTCTAAAGAATTCGAAAATGCTCCAACTATGCGCTTTAAATGAATTAATTTATTGAAAGTCCAATTACGTTTTTTTGTAGAATTATTTAGGAAAAAATAACTCACCGCCGTAAATTCCTCACAGACCTTGTGAATATAGTTCATTTCTTTGAATAAATGGTTTATAAATTGGAAATATGGACTTTGTTTAAACCAATAAGGATTTGAATTATTGTAAATCAAAATGTGAAAGAGAAATTGAAATTCTACATCAATAACTTCTAATTTATAAATAAAATCAAAATGATTGACTTTTAGTGCGGTGTAGAAATTTCTAATTCTTCCGTTTGCTTCAAAACTTTGAAAATGAGAAACAACCGAATGGATATTATTAGTAAAATCTGTCATTTTTAAAATTGTTAAAAGATTCGATAACTTCTGCGTATTAAAGTTAGATAAAGTCGAAATAAAGGATGGCAAGTTAGCCAAATTCAATTCATTGTTGATATAATTAACAGATTTTATTTTTGAAAGATCATCCAAGCGTTTTGATCGTCTGATAAATTGAGATGTCAAATTTGGTTTTTCAGCAGTTATATGAATTGCGTCAAATCCAAGCGAATCTATTGGACAACTACCTCTAGTAATTATAAATTTATTTACACAGGCCTTACACAATTTATGATCGCATTTTGTAAATTGACCATAATTATCATTTGAACCGCATTTCACATTACAAATTAGGCAGGAATTTTCATCGATAATTATTTCCGGATTTTTTATTGATTTAAACAACTCACTATTTTTAGAAACAAAAATTATTGTCAAAGCTGCCATTGACAAATCAATATTATTGATGATTTTTATTTTGTTTGAAATGATTTCCAATAGATTATTGATTTTTCTATAACTCGGAATGCCTAAATCGTAATGCCATGGAAAATCAATGAAATAATCAAAATTAATTATTGAATAGAATATATTTTGGATGCTCCTAAAATTAACTACTGAAATTTCGAATTCTGTTAAATTATTTTTTCTTTCTTTATCGAGGAATAAATTGAAAGCATTATACTTTTGACATCTATAGATTCCAATGATCGCTGATTGACGAATCCTTTCAAACATTAATTTGCAAGTATTTTCCAAATATTTTGCATCGTTTAATTCGATTTCTTCTTTATTTTCCGACAAAGATTTCAGAACATCTAACAAAGATAGTATTGAGCTTTTAATGATCTTTATTATATTACTAATGCATGAAAAGCAATGAACCCAGAATTCTTCAATACTTGGAATCACCAATTGCGAATGGTTTTTTATAACTTCTTCTTTCAAATCTGATATTGAATTAAAGGAGAATGGGAAATAATTTACATCAAAATCAGACGAAACGAAAATTTTTGTTACTTCAGTTCTATCAAGAGGACAAGTTACATCTGGCTGAAAGATTAATTCAATACCGCAATTAAAACAAAATTCATGTCGACATTTATCAAATTGTACAGCTTTCTCAACAATATCATAACATATGGGACATGTATTTTCGTAGTCGATTTCCATAGTAATTACTATTAATTTATATATATATTATATATATTATAAATATTATAAATTCAAACAATTTAAATTTTTAATTTAAAAAACTATATAGATATTTGAGTAATTTAAATAAAATTATTAAAATTATTAAATTAAATAAATTATTAAAATTAAAAAAGTTCTTATAAATATATTAATATTATCATTTTAAAATCTTTATATTTTCAAATTTATTAAAAATACATATGAAGGGTTTTAAGTAGAAAATAAAAATAATTCAATATAAATTTATGTAATAAAATTATAAAGCATTAAATTTAAATTGCATAATGTTTTATTGTGAAATGAAGTAAAATTATAAGAACTTCTTTTGCATTTGTAGGAATTTGTTTGAAAATTTTATGATAATTATTTTATTTATAGTTTAAAGTTACAGCAGGATTAATTAAATGTTAAACAATTAAATGATAATTTAAGCATTTTGCAGCGAAGTATATATTTAATAAAATGAAGGATTTCGCAGCAAAAAGCTTAAATTATCATTNCTCAAATGAAACAAACAAATAAAAATTAGATTTATTAACATGAATCACAAATCCCAATGATAAACATTTTCATCGCCAATCAAATATGCCTGCAAATAAGATATTTTTATGCATGAGGAATATGATAAATATCGTTACGTTTTCATCATTCACGGTGATGTTCTTTAAAGTACTATCAAAAGTATTAAATTCTTCGTGGTTATTGAAATCTGGATAACCTTTCTGAATATTTATAGAGTCGACGTCTATCAGAATAAAATGATTACTTTTATCTTATATACATAAATCTTTCCGTCAGATAATAGAACAAAAACCTTGTTATAATTAACTGCAATTCTTTTTATTTGTGATTCAACTTTATGAGAATTGGATTTGGAAATCGTCTGAAATACTTGGATGGAAATTGAATAAAAATGATAATAAATTTTACATTTCTATTAATGATATTAATGAACGTGTCTGAATACGTCAATATATATGAGCCACCAGGTAGGAAAATCATATCATAAACATTCCCGGACGAATAAGAAATAATGGGGAGTGGGTCAGACGATTCATCGCCTTTCTGATAAATGTTCCCGTTTTTACATCCCATCAAAATTACGAATTTCCTTTTAAATTTCAACTTGATACTCGACTGAACATACGAACCAGTAATTTTTATAACACCCAAAAAACTAAAATCACTCAATCTAAAAGTATAAAATGACCCGATATCAATCCAATAAAAATTTCTTGATCTATGCACTTTAGTGAAGTGATTTCTGAACCAAATATCTCACTGTAAATGACTTTGTTAGAATCCTAGAATAAAATTAATAATTCAAAATTGATCATGACTTCAAATATAGTTTGAATTAGAACACATGAGAGTCCGAAACCATTTCACGAAACAGATGTATCTGAAATTTGAGATCATTTTTATTGTGTAACCAAATAAAGGACACGGGAAATCAGATGTTAAATATAATCAATATAAAAGTCGATAAATCAATATAATATAAAAGTCGATAAATCAGTATAATATAAAAGTCGATAAATTAGTATAATATAAAAGTCGATAAATTAGTATAATATAAAAGTTAATAAATCAATATTATATAAAAGTCGATAATTCAATATAATATAAAAATCGATAATTCAATATAATATAAAAGTCGATAATTCAATATAATATAAAAGTCGATAAATCAGTATAATATAAAAGTTAATAAATCAATATAATATAAAATTTAATAAATCGATATAATATAAAACTCAATAAATAAGTATAATATGAAAGTCGATAAATTAGTATAATATAAAAGTTAATAAATCAATATAATATAAAATTTAATAAATCAATATAATATAAAACTCAATAAATCAGTATAATATGAAAGTTAATAAATCAATATAATATAAAATTTAATAAATCAATATAATATAAAAATTAATAAATCAATATAATATAAAATTGAATAAATCAATATAATATAAATGTCGATAAATATAAAAATTGAAATAGCAAAATCATGAAAATCGAAAAATATTTTTCTTTAAAAAAATATGTGCAATTATTTTTGAATGTGGTGCATAAACTCCATTGTAAGTTATAATTGAAAAATAATTATCAAAAATTAAAACATACCAAATTAAAATAGACGAAATATTCTGCAGAGCTTGCCAATATGATTTTCATATTATTCGTAGCTGTAACGACGAGATGGTTAATCACTCCATCTTTGAAATCTATGAATTTCGAAATGATTTTTAAATTCTATAAGTAGTAATGAAAACTTTGAATATAAATCAAATCAATCATACATGTTTATCTCTCAATTGTATCATTCCTTTATTTCCTGAGATTAAAATGCCAGATTTAATGTCCAATATCTGAGATAGTAATCGTTGCTTAAACTGTAAAATAATCTGGATTTGACTTTGACTTTCAAAAGAATTTTCAGTTCGTTTTCTTTTTAATGGCGTATTTTGCACTGAAGCACCGGATTGGTTAGTTTTTGATTGGTTTAAAAATGCATTTTCCTCATTACATTGGTTAGTTTTTGATTGGTTTAAAAATGTATTTTCCTCATTACATTGAATCTGTTCATTTTGTAAAATTTGATTGTTACTTTCCACTCGTTTTCTTTTCGCTGGCAAATTTTGTAGAGGTGCGTCAGATTGATTTAAAGGCGTTCTTTCATTATTATACTGGTTTTGTTCGGGTTTTAAATGTTGATTATTGCTTGTAATCTGATCTATGTCTAAGTCTCTGAAATTGCTTAATGTATTTAAATATTAAAACAAACTGTGATTGATTATTATCATTAATATGACATTCATTATTTGTAGAATTAAAATTATACGATGCCAATGATTCTGTAGTACTATTTTCAAACATTTCTCCTTTAATAGCAATATGTCGAAAATTTGGTTCTTCGTCACAATTAAAACTTATTTCTGATTATAATATAAATATATAAATTAAAAAAATGTTATTTACCCCTAACTAACAGTAGGTAGAAACTAGCCCGCGGGAACAATTACCCCCCCGGGGGGGGGGGGGGGTTTGTTCCCAACTTTTTATTACGCAATTGTTCCCAACTCATTTTTTTTGCTTTCAGGGATTTTTGGTCCAAATTTTTTTTTATCAGACTATAGTGAGAGGGTCTCGATGGTCCTGGGATTTTCAATACAAAAAAATTTTTTCAATACAAAAAGGCGGTCTCACTAAAAAAGCATGGATTATTCACGCTATAGTGAGGGGGTCTAGATGGTCCTGGGATTTTCTATACAAAAAAAATTTTTTCAATACAAAAAGGTGGTCTCAATAAAAAAGCATGGATTTTTCTAGGCCAATTCAGGTGGGTCTCCTTGGTCCTGAGAATTTCAATAGAAAAAGGCGGTCTACACTAAAAAAGAGTGGTAATTTAAGGTCTCAGGATATTTTCAATAGAAAAAGGCGGTCTTCAATAAAAAAGCATGGTAATTTAAGGTCTCAGGATATTTTCAATAGAAAAAGGCGGTCTTCAATAAAAAAGCATGGTAATTTAAGGTCTCAGGTTATTTTCAATAGAAGAAGGCGGTCTACACTAAAAAAGAGTGGTAATTTAAGGTCTCAGGATATTTTCAATACAAAAATCCGATTATCAATAAAAAAGCATGGATTTTTCTAGGCCAATTAATGCGGGTCTCCTTGGTCCTGAGAAAAAGGTGGTCTACACTAAAAAACGTGGTAAATTTTTTCAATTAAGTAAAATGGTTCTAAATAAGTAAATTATGGTTCTAAAAATTAAATTAAAGTAAATAATGGTCCAAATTTTTCAATTAAAGTAAATAATGGTCCAAATTTTTCAATTACATTAAATTATGGTTCTAAAAAATTAAATTACAGTAAATTATGGTTCTTAAAAATTAAATTACAGTAAATAATGGTCCAAATTTTTCAATTACAGTTAATTATGGTTCTAAAAATTAAATTAAAGTAAATTAAGGTTCAAATTTTTCAATTAAAGTAAATTATGGGTCTAAAAAATTAAATTAAAGTAAATAATGGTCCAAATTTTTCAATTAAAGTAAATAATGGTCCAAATTTTTCAATTACATTAAATTATGGTTCTAAAAAATTAAATTACAGTAAATTATGGTTCTTAAAAATTAAATTACAGTAAATAATGGTCCAAATTTTTCAATTACAGTTAATTATGGTTCTAAAAATTAAATTAAAGTAAATTAAGGTTCAAATTTTTCAATTAAAGTAAATTATGGTTCTAAAAAATTAAATTAAAGTAAATTAAGGTCCAAATTTTTGAATTACAGTAAATAATGGTCCTAAAAAATTAAATTACAGTAAATTATGGGCTAAGATTTTTAAATTAAAGTAAATAATGGTCCTAAAAATTAAATTAAAGTAAATTATGGTCTAAATAAGTAAATTAAGGTTCTAAAAATTAAATTACAGTAAATATTGGTCCAAATTTTTCAATTACAGTAAATAATGGTCCTAAAAAATTAAATTACAGTAAATTATGGGCTAAGATTTTTAAATTAAAGTAAATAATGGTCCAAATTTTTGAATTAAAGTAAATGATGGTTCAAATTTTTAAATTAAAGTAATGAATGGGCTCAAATAACTAAATTAAGGTTCTAAAAAATTAAATTAAAGTTAATTAAGGTCCAAATTTAAAAATTAAGTAATCAATGGTCAAAAATTTTAAATTAAAGTTAAATAAGTAAATTAAAGTAATAATTTTTAAATAAGTAATGTAATAAGTAAATTAAAGTAAGATTTTAAAATTTATTAACAAAAAGTTGAAATAATAGAAGGTGTTTGAGAATTGAAATTTTTTAATGAAAATTTTTATGAAATAATTTTTTTAAGTAATTTTTAATAGAAATTTTTATGGAATAATTTTTTAAGTTAATTTTTAATGGAAATTTTTATGAAATATTTTTCAATGATAATTTTAGATGGAAATTTTTAAGATAATTTTTAATGAAAATTTCTATGAAATATTTTTCAAAGACAAATTTTAATAATAATTCAACAACAAACCAACAACTTAGTACCAACAACCAGTAACTTATGAACATGTATTAACAATCAGATACCTACAACTAGTTACTAACAACCTGCTACCAAGTACTTACAATCAGTTACCTGCTACCAAATACTTTCAACATGATACCACGTACTAAATAACTCTCAAACAACCAGATACTTACAACCAATTACCAGATACCAAGTACCTACAACTAGTTACTAACAAATAGTTACCTGATACTAAGTACCTACAACCATCTAACAAGTACTAACAACCAAAAACAAGCAACCAACTAGGTACCAAGTACTAACAACCGACAACAACCAGCTAACAACTAACTACAACCTACCAAGTACCTACAACCACATACTAACAACTAGTTACCAGATACCAACTACTCACAGCCGTCAACAACCAGGTACTAAGCATTATTAACCAACTACTAAGTACCAACAACAACTAACTACCAACTACTAAGTACCAACAACAACTAACTACCAACTACTAAGTACCTACAACCACCTAACAACTAACTACCACCTACCAAGTACATACAACCAACATCAACCAGGTACTAAGCATTAATTACCAACTACTAAGTACCTACCAAGTACCTACAACCACCTACCCATTAACTAGTTACTAAGTACTATCAACCAACTAGGTACTAGATACCAAGTACTAACAACCGACAACAACCAGCTAACAACTAACTACAACCTACCAAGTACCTACAACCACATACTAACAACTAGTTACCAGATACCAACTACTCACAGACGTCAACAACCAGGTACTAAGCATTATTAACCAACTACTAAGTACCAACAACAACTAACTACCAACTACTAAGTACCAACAACAACTAACTACCAACTACTAAGTACCTACAACCACCTAACAACTAACTACAACCTACCAAGTACCTACAACCACATACTAACAACTAGTTACCAGATACCAACTACTCACAGACGTCAACAACCAGGTACTAAGCATTATTAACCAACTACTAAGTACCAACAACAACTAACTACCAACTACTAAGTACCAACAACAACTAACTACCAACTACTAAGTACCTACAACCACCTAACAACTAACTACCACCTACCAAGTACCTACAACCACATACTAACAACTAGTTACCAGATACCAACTACTCACAGCCGTCAACAACCAGGTACTAAGCATTATTAACCAACTACTAAGTACCAACAACAACTAACTACCAACTACTAAGTACCAACAACAACTAACTACCAACTACTAAGTACCTACAACCACCTACCCATTAACTAGTTACAACCAGCTAACTAGGTACTAGATACCAAGTACTAACAACCAGTTACCTGCTACTAAGTACCAACAACCACCTACCAAGTACATACAACCAACATCAACCAGGTACTAAGCATTAATTACCAACTACTAAGTACCTACCAAGTACCTACAACCACCTACCCATTAACTAGTTACTAAGTACTATCAACCAACTAGGTACTAGATACCAAGTACTAACAACCAACAACAACCAGGTACTAATCATTAATTACCAATTACTAAGTACCTACAACCATCTACCAAGTACATACAACCAAGTACTAAGCATTATTAACCAACTACTAAGTACCAACAACAACTAACTACCACCTACCAAGTACCACCAACAACGAGATACCTACAACTAGATACTAACAACTAGTTACCAGATACCTACTACTCACAGCCGTCAACAACCAGGTACTAAGCATCATCAACCAAGTAATAACAACTAGATACCTAGTACTTACAACCAGATGACCACATGAAATTATTGGTTAAATAAGTAAATTAATGTCTAATTTTAAAATTAAGTAATCAATGGTCTAAAATATTAAAGTTAAAGTCAATTTAAGATGAAAGTTTTCTGGGATTTTCAATGTTAATTTTAGATGCAAATCTTCGTCAATCAATCAATGACCACATGAAATTATTAGTTAAATATGAAAATAAGGGTTATAATTAGTTGTTTAGTAAATTATGGTGTAAAATTAAGAAATAAAGAATAATTAGGTAAATTAAGGAAAATTAAGGTTCAAAATTTAAAATTAAGTAACCAATGGTTCAAATTTTAAATTAAAGCTAAATAAGTAAATTAAAGTAAGATTTTTAAATTTATTATCAAAAGATTGAATAACCACCAACTTTTTTTTTGAGAATTGAAATTTTTTAATGAAAATTTTAATGAAATAATTTTTTAAGTAATTTTTAATGGAAATTTTTATGGAATAATTTTTTAAGTTAATTTTTTAATGGAAATTTTAATGGAATAATAATAATAATAATAATAATAATAATAATTCAACAGTTCCCAACAATCGGTTACTAAATATTTTTAACTAAATGCTAACAAATACTTTGAACATGATACCACGTACTAACTAACTCTCAAACAACCAGATACCTACAACTAGTTACTAACAACCAACTAAATATTCTTTATTGTATTTTATGAAATGTTTTTAAATTAATTTTTATCTGTCTTTAAAAATATGTTTAATTACAATCAATAGAAAACCTTTTCAAAATGTCTAAATTTAACAAACATGTTGACTTTCATCAAAAAACCACAACTCAATCACTTTAAAACACCACGTGAAATTCAAAATAATTTAAATTACAATGAAATACTAATGAATTCTAATTTACAAAAACATCTTCTTTTAAATGATAACTACTGACTTATTATTGCAAAGTAAAAATCACATTCAATAAATACTTATTGTTGATCAGTTTTATTATATATACTCTGAGTTTATCCGACAGGATGTTTTGACCCCCTAAGGGTACTGGTCGTAAGGGTACTGGTCGTAAGGGTATTAGTCGTAAAGGTACTGGTCGTAAGGCTATTGGTAACACTCAACCACCACCTACTCATTAATTAACTACCATGTACTAACAACCAGGTCTCAAACAACTAAATACTAAACACTTACAACCCACAACAACCAGCTACTAAGCATTATCAACCTACAACTATATCCCCTCAAAAGACCAGCTACCAAATACAAGATACCAAGTACCAACAATCAGTACAATAATTATTAGCAATAGAAAACAGTACACAATTAAAATATGTAAGAGTACAGGATAGAATTCAGGTCTACAGGACCCTAGTTCTATACTAGCATTAAATAATAAACAACTATATAATTAATATATAAGGAACAGGTAAGATTCAAGTCTTTTATAGACCCTTACTCTTAGCTAGATTTGTAGTAATTTTGAAGTTTTTTCTTTGCTTCTTTGTCTTTATATTTTCTCATTTTTTGCCGTTTTTCTTTTTGGTTTTTTTTCTTTTTCGGTCATTTTCTTTTTGAGATATAACGGTAATTTGGGCTTCCGTTTCTTCCTCTATTCGTTTTTTTGATACTTTTTCTTGTGTTGCCATTTTGGCTTTCTCTTCTTCTTCTTTGCGTTTTTTGTCCGCTTTTTCTTTTTCCTTTACTGCCTTTTCGAATTGTTTTCTGAATTCAATAGTGGCTTTTTCATTTTCTCTTTTTGTGTTGGAGCTTTCATCTTCCGAGTATTTTATGACTGTCATTTGCTTTTCACTCGTAGTCGATTTTTCTTTTGTTTTGTAGTCAAATCTTGCATATTTAGCTTCTATTTCATAGTCGCTATCTTCTGGTTCAGATCCTAAATCATCAGTAGAATCTCCATAGTAGGATTCACCGATTATTATTGATTTGATTGATGGTGATCTTCTTTCTTCTCCTGAATCAGTTGAGTATGGAGATGGGAATTTCATTGGTGATCTTTTTGCTTTTTCATGGATTTCAATTTTTTCTTCTTCTTTTTGTGGTATTTGTATGTCCACTTCTTGTTTGTTTTCATTCGAATCTGGAACATTTGCTGCTTTTTTGGCTTCTGCTTTTTGAGCTACCTCGTTGTTTGGCAGACTTGCTATATGTTTGCCGAGGTTGAAGGATCTAGGTACTCCAACTATTGATCTTTTGATCATGAAATTGAAGTATTTTATTGTGGTTCTTTGATCCCGTATGTTATCGAATTCATGTGTTCTGAGTACATTTTCTGTTGAATTGATAAGTTTTTCGTCCTCTTCCCTGAGTATTGGGGATTTGACATTAGGTTTGAGCTTCTTTGTCCATTCATCTGGGATTGTGAAATTTGTGAGAACATTGGGCCAGTTTATATTGTTTAGGGAATTGCACGTATTTTTGATGATATTTTCTGTTAGAATAATCAATCTCTTCTTATCTTCGAGTGTCACATCCCTATATATGGCATTTATTGCAAAGAATTTTCGTGCAATGTTGAAGTCAATTTTTGTGGTATTTGACTTGGTGAATTTGTTATAATTTTCCCTGGTAAACCATGGCAATGATTTTTCTCTTTTTCTAATTGCAATTTTCTGATTTAAATCTTTGATAAACTTTGTTGCTGAGACATTATTCTCCGTAGGTTGATGAGATAATGACCTGCCCCCCGCAGGGGGGCAAATTTTTTCTTTGGTATTTACTTCATTCATTTGGAAGATTTGGTGATTTGTTCTAATTTCAGATTTATTCATTGAAACAATTTGTGAATTATTCCAATTTCTCTGATTTTTGATTGGTTTATTATTTTTAAAACCATTTTCTCCTTTATTTTCATCATTTTTGGCATAATTCTTGACAATTTTTTCCAGATTTTCAATTCTTCGAATTAATTCCTGCCGTTCTTCTTTCATTTCTAGTATTATTTCTAGAGTTTTGGTAAGTTTTATCTGTAAATTGGATATTTCATCCTTTGACTTTGCACCCGCAATTCCATTGTTACCGCAGGGATAACTGGATTGTGGCGGCCTTGCGTTCATAGCGACGTTCGAAATTTTTTCTTTGGTATTTACTTCATTCATAACACATAAAAATAATAGCAATTAAATACAAAATATTCTTCATCACATACACTATCTTCTTATCAAAATCTAAAAAGTCAATCAGATACCAACTACCAAATACCAAGTACTAACAACCAACTACCTACAACCAACAACTATGTACTAACAAATTGATCTTTAAAAGAAAAATACTCATCACTTGAAAAATTAGATGGAAAATTAATTGAACTCAAGACATCAATAACTTGGTAAAAGTTGATTAAATAATTGCAAAAATTTAAATTTACTCAAAATAAATATCATAAAAATTTAATTAATAGACAAGAAAGAATTCTATTCATTAATCATCCAGTAAATAAAAAAATACTGATCATTCAAGTTGAATCAACTAAGATAATAAATTAATAATATAAGATTTAGTAGATAATTGATTTAGATTGAATAAATTAATTGAAATAAAATTAATTTTAATTATTTTTTTTTAAAAATAATACATGTACTCAAATTGATTGACTGAATGCTCAAAATATTCAAAAATCAGTATAAATTCATTAAAATTATCAATGTCATCAATCTACAATAAAAATAATTATCATTAAATTCCAAAAGAGACTAGAAAACTAACAAACCAGAAAATTCATTCAAATGACAATAATTGGTATATTCAAGCGAATTCTCTAATAAAATCATCTAAAAAGAATCATTTCGCCTGAAATATCTCTATTTTTAAAGATTAGTATTTTATCGATAAGTACTTGTTAAATATCATATATTCACCTCAAACTAACAAGATTCCTTAAAATCCCTTAAATGACTATATTTCTACCCTTAATCAATATTATTACAAATAATTCAATAAAATCATCTAAAAAGCATCAAATTTCCCAAAAATAACTCTATCTTTAAAGATTAGTATTTTATCGATAAATATCCTTAAAAGGTTATATATTTACTTCAGACTAATAAGATTCCTTAAAATCCCCTTTAAATGACTATAATTCTAACTTTAATTCGTATTATCACAAATATTTCCCTATAAAACAGGTAAAATCATTAACTCTAAATAATTTATAAAATCTAATGATAAAACCGGTTATAATTAAATTTTTGTTAATCACTGTACTCGAAATTTAAAATAAATATTGCTTGAAATTTGACTGTACAATATAACTGAGTAGTTGCATAGAAAGATTAAATTTATCCATATTTCTTCAAATGATCATTTTTACCGATATCCAACCGATTTAATTACTAATTAAAATCACCCGATAGATTTCTCCCAATAAAGATCAATTTTCTTTAGTCGACGTTTTAAATCAATATTTCCAACTTTTGTCGTTGTCCGTCTAAATAAAGATAAAAAATAATTTAAAGTTGATATCAATCCCAATTATCTGTAAAGTTTTCATTGTCAAAACCAAGTAAATAGATTATCCCTACTTAATAAAACATTGTTCTAAAACATAAATCTAAATTAATTTACTGTGCATTAATCACAACCTAATAAAACAATATAATTATTATTGATTCATAACTAATGTATTGCAATTTCCCTTAAAACATTGATATTTTGCCAACATCACCATTAAAAAAATCATATATTCCCATCTTAACCCATCCTTAATTAAATTTAACCAACTATATCCCCTCAAAAGATCATATTTTCCCACCTTATTCGATCCCTCATTAAATCTAACCGACAATATCCCATCTTAACCGATCTCTCACCAAATATTTCTACCCTTTTAAACATCTAACCAAATATATCCTTCAATTCTACCCACTTGAATCCTCCTTTAATTCAATTCAGTCTTAAAATCCTTAGAGAACTTCAAAAATATGACTTTTAATTAACTGTTAAAGACACCAGACATTCTTCTATTGAAATAATTTAGTATCCTGAGACCTTAAATTACCACTCTTTTTTATTGAAGACCGCCTATTTCTCAGGACCAAGGAGACCACCTCACTATAGTCTGAAAATTCCATGCTTTTTTAGTGTAGACCACCTATTTCTATTGAAAATCCGTGGACCATCGAGACCCCCTCACTATAGTCTGAAAAATCCTTGGCTTTTTTTTTAGTGTAGACCACCTTTTTCTATTGAAAATCCGTGGACCATCGAGACCCCCTCACTATAGTCTGAAAATTCCATGCTTTTTTTAGTGATAATCAGATTTTTGTATTGAAAATATCCTGAGACCTTAAATTACCATGCTTTTTTATTGAAGACCAGCTTTTTGTATTGAAAATATCCTGAGACCTTAAATTACCACTCTTTTTTATTGAAGACCGCCTATTTCTCAGGACCAAGGAGACCACCTCACTATAGTCTGAAAATTCCATGCTTTTTAGTGTAGACCACCTATTTCTCAGGACCAAGGAGACCACCTCACTATAGTCTGAAAAATCCTTGGCTTTTTTTAGTGTAGACCACCTTTTTCTATTGAAATTCTCAGGACCAAGGAGACCCGCATTAATTTACTTTGAAAATTCCATGCTTTTTTTAGTGATAATCAGATTTTTGTATTGAAAATATCCTGAGACCTTAAATTACCATGCTTTTTTATTGAAGACCAGCTTTTTGTATTGAAAATATCCTGAGACCTTAAATTACCACTCTTTTTTATTGAAGACCGCCTATTTCTCAGGACCAAGGAGACCACCTCACTATAGTCTGAAAATTCCATGCTTTTTAGTGTAGACCACCTATTTCTCAGGACCAAGGAGACCACCTCACTATAGTCTGAAAAATCCTTGGCTTTTTTTTAGTGTAGACCACCTTTTTCTATTGAAAATCCGTGGACCATCGAGACCCCCTCACTATAGTCTGAAAATTCCATGCTTTTTTAGTGTAGACCACCTATTTCTCAGGACCAAGGAGACCACCTCACTATAGTCTGAAAAATCCTTGGCTTTTTTTTTAGTGTAGACCACCTTTTTCTATTGAAAATCCGTGGACCATCGAGACCCCCTCACTATAGTCTGAAAATTCCATGCTTTTTTAGTGTAGACCACCTATTTCTCAGGACCAAGGAGACCACCTCACTATAGTCTGAAAAATCCTTGGCTTTTTTTTTAGTGTAGACCACCTTTTTCTATTGAAAATCCGTGGACCATCGAGACCCCCTCACTATAGTCTGAAAATTCCATGCTTTTTTATTGGTAGTCAGATTTTTGTATAGAAAAAAAAATTTGTATTGAAAATCCCAGGACCATCGTTTTTGTATAGAAAAAATTTTTTTGTATTGAAAATCCCAGGACCATCGAGACCCCCTCACTATAGTGTGAAAATTCCATGCTTTTTTATTGAGACCACCTTTTTGTATTGAAAAAATTTTTTTGTATTGAAAATCCCAGGACCATCGAGACCCACCTCACTATAGTGTGATAAATCCTTGGCTTTTTTATTGATAGTCGGATTTTTGTATAGAAAAAATTTTTTTGTATTGAAAATCCCAGGACCATCGAGACCCCCTCACTATAGTGTGAAAATTCCATGCTTTTTTATTGAGACCACCTTTTTGTATTGAAAAAATTTTTTTGTATTGAAAATCCCAGGACCATCGAGACCCACCTCACTATAGTGTGAATAATCCTTGGCTTTTTTAGTGGTAGTCGGATTTTTGTATTGAAAATCCCAGGACCATCGAGACCCTCTCACTATAGTCTGATAAAAAAAAATTTGGACCAAAAATCCCTGAAAGCAAAAAAATGAGTTGGGAACAATTGCGTAATAAAAAGTTGGGAACAAACCCCCCCCCCCCCGGGGGGGGTAATTGTTCCCGCGGGCTAGTTTCTACCTACTCATTCACGGCTTGTTATGCAATAAACTAGTCGCGGCTTGTTATGTAATAAACTAGTTTAAATTATATATCCTTCTCATTGATATTCCTCCGATTCTCAATATTCCATTAATTAATCACTTATATTCCCGGATTTTCCACTATTTAATCATTTGTATCCCATTGATTTTCCATTAATTATAACCCCCATCCTCGATATTTAATCAATTATATTCCGCCGATTTTGATTAATTTTCACCTAAAACATCTCCACAAATATTTCTTTTAAAAGTTTTTTTTATGAATTTTATGAAATAATTTTAAATAAATTCAATTAATATATTTCCATTCTTATCAACCTTTTTTCTTATCTATGCCCATTAATAAATTATTCTACCAATTATTTTCATCCATTTGAATTTATCATCGAGTAATGAATAATTTTCTCACTTTAATGATTCTTACCACCTTCATTGTTAGTTTTATCTAAGTTTAAAGAATATTTCTCTTTTCATTGCTTACCACATTAGAATTTTTATCGAAATTTATGATAATTTACTGATTCAATGATAAATTTGAATGAGTTAATTAATATATACTCTGAGTTTATCCGAAAAAATATTCTGTCCCCCTATGGGTATTGCTCACAAGGGTACTACTCACATTCAACATGTCGTAAGTGTATTAGTCGTAAAGGTATTTAATGCTTTTATTTGAATGATTATTTAGAGAAATTTGTTGTTTAAGGCATTGATAATTTTTAGAGTTGATGGTTTTATTCAAGTAAATTTCTATCATTTTTATGAATTTCTATCATTTTCATGAATTTCCATCATTTTTTGTGAATTTCTAATATTTTCATGAATTTCCGTAATTTTTCGTGGATATCTATCATTTTCATGAATTTCTATTATTTTTGTGAATTTTTATCATTTTTGTGAATTTCCATTATTTTTGTGAATTTCTGTAATTTAATGCTAATTCTAAGGTAAATTTAATTAATTTCTTGATAATTGAATGTATTTTTATTGATTGGTTTTTTAATTTTAAATAAAATTTATTTTCAATGTTAATAATTAGAGTTTTTACAATAATCAAGTGGATAAATTTTTGTGAGGATATTGAATAATTTTCTAAGAATTTCATGTTGACTGATAAATTTAATTGATAAATTTAATTAATTTCTTGATAATTAGTTGTATTTTATTGAATAGTTTTTAAATAAAAATTAATTTCATTGACAATTAGGTTAATAATTAAGTGATTTTTGATGACTTTGTAATGCATTTGAATAAATAATTTTTCAATAATTTTCTAAGAATATTTACACATTGATGCACTTTAAAAAACATATGCTAAGAAACCAGTTAACTTTATCAAGGACTTTAAATTTACTTGATAATTATTGTAGGATATACAGAAATTTAGTTTGCTGTTACTGCTTGAAAATGATTGGTTGAATAGCTGAAGAATTATCATCAATTAATATATGTATCATCTCCAGTTAGGTATTTGATGGTGAATATTTGTAGAAAATTTTAGTGAATTTTGACCTTTTAGTGGGCTCTTATTATTTAGCTACTAAATTATTTCATTAGAAGAATGTCTGGTGTCTTTAACAGTTAATTAAAAGTCATATTTTTGAAGTTCTCTAAGGATTTTAAGACTGAATTGAATTAAAGGAGGATTCAAGTGGGTAGAATTGAAGGATATATTTGGTTAGATGTTTAAAAGGGTCGAAATATTTGGTGAGAGATCGGTTAAGATGGGATATTGTCGGTTAGATTTAATGAGGGATCGAATAAGGTGGGAAAATATGATCTTTTGAGGGGATATAGTTGGTTAAATTTAATTAAGGATGGGTTAAGATGGGAATATATGATTTTTTTAATGGTGATGTTGGCAAAATATCAATGTTTTAAGGGAAATTGCAATACATTAGTTATGAATCAATAATAATTATATTGTTTTATTAGGTTGTGATTAATGCACAGTAAATTAATTTAGATTTATGTTTTAGAACAATGTTTTATTAAGTAGGGATAATCTATTTACTTGGTTTTGACAATGAAAACTTTACAGATAATTGGGATTGATATCAACTTTAAATTATTTTTTATCTTTATTTAGACGGACAACGACAAAAGTTGGAAATATTGATTTAAAACGTCGACTAAAGAAAATTGATCTTTATTGGGAGAAATCTATCGGGTGATTTTAATTAGTAATTAAATCGGTTGGATATCGGTAAAAATGATCATTTGAAGAAATATGGATAAATTTAATCTTTCTATGCAACTACTCAGTTATATTGTACAGTCAAATTTCAAGCAATATTTATTTTAAATTTCGAGTACAGTGATTAACAAAAATTTAATTATAACCGGTTTTATCATTAGATTTTATAAATTATTTAGAGTTAATGATTTTACCTGTTTTATAGGGAAATATTTGTGATAATACGAATTAAAGTTAGAATTATAGTCATTTAAAGGGGATTTTAAGGAATCTTATTAGTCTGAGGTAAATATATAACCTTTTAAGGATATTTATCGATAAAATACTAATCTTTAAAGATAGAGTTATTTTTGGGAAATTTGATGCTTTTTAGATGATTTTATTGAATTATTTGTAATAATATTGATTAAGGGTAGAAATATAGTCATTTAAGGGATTTTAAGGAATCTTGTTAGTTTGAGGTGAATATATGATATTTAACAAGTACTTATCGATAAAATACTAATCTTTAAAAATAGAGATATTTCAGGCGAAATGATTCTTTTTAGATGATTTTATTAGAGAATTCGCTTGAATATACCAATTATTGTCATTTGAATGAATTTTCTGGTTTGTTAGTTTTCTAGTCTCTTTTGGAATTTAATGATAATTATTTTTATTGTAGATTGATGACATTGATAATTTTAATGAATTTATACTGATTTTTGAATATTTTGAGCATTCAGTCAATCAATTTGAGTACATGTATTATTTTAAAAAAAAATAATTAAAATTAATTTTATTTCAATTAATTTATTCAATCTAAATCAATTATCTACTAAATCTTATATTATTAATTTATTATCTTAGTTGATTCAACTTGAATGATCAGTATTTTTTTATTTACTGGATGATTAATGAATAGAATTCTTTCTTGTCTATTAATTAAATTTTAATGATATTTATTTTGAGTAAATTTAAATTTTTGCAATTATTTAATCAATTTTTACCAAGTTATTGATGTCTTGAGTTCAATTAATTTTCCATCTAATTTTTCAAGTGATGAGTATTTTTCTTTTAAAGATCAATTTGTTAGTACATAGTTGTTGGTTGTAGGTAGTTGGTTGTTAGTACTTGGTAGTTGGTAGTTGGTATCTGATTGACTTTTTAGATTTTGATAAGAAGATAGTGTATGTGATGAAGAATATTTTGTATTTAATTGCTATTATTTTTATGTGTGGTTAGTTGATTGTTGGTACTTGGTATCTTGTATTTGGTAGCTGGTCTTTTGAGGGGATATAGTTGTAGGTTGATAATGCTTAGTAGCTGGTTGTTGTGGGTTGTAAGTGTTTAGTATTTAGTTGTTTGAGACCTGGTTGTTAGTACATGTTAGTTAATTAATGAGTAGGTGGTGGTTGAGTGTTACCAATAGCCTTACGACCAGTACCTTTACGACTAATACCCTTACGACCAGTACCCTTACGACCAGTACCCTTACGACCAGTACCCTTAGGGGGTCAAAACATCCTGTCGGATAAACTCAGAGTATATATAATAAAACTGATCAACAATAAGTATTTATTGAATGTGATTTTTACTTTGCAATAATAAGTCAGTAGTAATCAATTAAAAGAAAAATGTTTTGTAAATTATAATTCATTAGTCCTTCATTGTAATTTAAATTATTTCGAATTTCACGTGGTGTTTTAAAGTGATTGAGTTGTGGTATACAATTCATAAAATACAATAAAGAATTTAATTTACTTTTTATCCATGCTTAATCCATTGGTTGATTGTAAGTATGTAAGTATGTTGTAAGTATGTGGTTGTTTGAGAGTTAGTTAGTACTTGGGATCATGTTGAAAGTATTTATTTGTTAGCACCTAGTTAAAAATAATCAGTAACCACTTGTTGGTAACTGTTGAATTATTATTATTATTTTTTATTATTATTATTATTTTTATTATTATTATTATTATTATTATTATTCCATTAAAATTTCCATTAAAAAATTAACTTAAAAAATTATTTCATTAAAATTAACTTAAAAAATTTTACATTTAAAATTAACTTAAAAAAAATTTCCATTTAAATTTTCATTAAAAATTACATTTCTCAAAAAAGTTGGTGGTTATTCAATCTTTTGATAATAAATTTAAAAATCTTACTTTAATTTACTTATTTAGCTTTAATTTAAAATTTGAACCATTGGTTACTTAATTTTAAATTTTGAACCTTAATTTTCCTTAATTTATCCTTAATTTACCTAATTATTCTTTATTTCTTAATTGTACACCATAATTTACTAAACAACTAATTATAACCCTTATTTTCATATTTAACTAATAATTTCATGTGGTCATTGATTAATTGACGAAGATTTGCATCTAAAGTTAACATTGGAAATCCCAGAAAATCTTCATCTTAAATTAACTTTAACTTTAATATTTTAGACCATTGATTACTTAATTTAAAAATTAGACATTAATTTACTTATTTAACCAATAATTTCATGTGGTCATCTGGTTGTAAGTACTAGGTATCTAGTTGTTATTACTTGGTTGATGATGCTTAGTACCTGGTTGTTGACGGCTGTGAGTAGTAGGTATCTAGTAACTAGTTGTTAGTATCTAGTTGTAGGTATCTCGTTGTTGGTGGTACTTGGTAGGTGGTTGGTAATGCTTAGTAGCTGGTTATTGTCGGTTGTTAGTACTCGGTATCTGGTACCTAGTTGGTTGGTTGTTTTGGTTGTATGTACTTGGTAACAGGTAACTGGTTGTTAGTAACTAGTTGTAGGTTGTAAGTGTTTGGTATTTAGTTGACAGTGCTTAGTACTTGGTTGTTGTTGGTTGTTGGTACTTGGTAGGTGGTAGCTAGTTGTTAGCTGGTTGTTGTTGGTTGAATGTACTTGGTAGGTGGTAGCTAGTTGGTTGTAGGTATCTAGTTGTAGGTATCTGGTTGGTTGCTTGTTTTTATTGTTAGTACTTGGTACCTAGTTGGTTGCTTGTTTTTGGTTGTTAGTACTTGTTAGGTGGTTGTAGGTACTTAGTATCAGGTAACTGGTTGTTAGTAACTAGTTGTAAGTACTTGGTATTTGGTACCTAGTTGTTAGTAACTAGTTGTAGGTATCTGGTTGTTAATACATGTTCGTAAGTTACTGGTTGTTGGTACTAAGTTGTTGGTTTGTTGTAGAATTATTATTAAAATTTGTCTTTGTAAAATATTTCATAAAAAATTTCATTAAAAATTATCTTAAAAATTTCCATCTAAAATTAACATTGAAAAATATTTCATAAAAATTTCCATTAAAAATTAACTTAAAAATTATTCCATAAAAATTTCCATTAAAAATTACTTAAAAAATTATTTCATAAAAATTTTCATTAAAAAATTTCAATTCTCAAACACCTTCTATTATTTCAACTTTTATTTAATAAATTTTAAAATCTTACTTTAATTTACTTATTACATTACTTATTTAAAAATTATTACTTTAATTTACTTATTTAACTTTAATTTAAAATTTTTGACCATTGATTACTTAATTTTTAAATTTGGACCTTAATTAACTTTAATTTAATTTTTTAGAACCTTAATTTAGTTATTTGAGCCCATTCATTACTTTAATTTAAAAATTTGAACCATAATTTACTTTAATTCAAAAATTTGGACCATTATTTACTTTAATTGAAAAATTTGAACCTTAATTTACTTTAATTTAGTTATTTGAGCCCATTCATTACTAATTGAAAAATTTGGACCATAATTTACTGTAATTTAATATTTTAGAACCATAATTTACTGTAATTTAATTTTTAGGACCATAATTAACTGTAATTGAAAAATTTGGACCATAATTTACTGTAATTTAATTTTTAGACCCATAATTTACTGTAATTTAATATTTTAGAACCTAAATTTACTGTTATTGAAAAATTTGAACCATCATTTACTTTAATTCAAAAATCTTAGCCCATAATTTACTTTAATTCAATTTTTAGACCCATAATTTACTTTAATTTAAAAATTTGGACCATAATTTACTGTAATTTAATTTTTTAGAACCAAAATTTACTTTAATTTAATTTTTTAGAACCATAATTAACTGTAATTGAATTTTTAGAACCATTATTTACTTTAATTTAAAAATTTGAACCTTAATTTAGTTATTTGAGCCCATAATTTACTTTAATTCAAAAATTTACCACGCTTTTTTAGTGTAGACCACCTTTTTCTCAGGACCAAGGAGACCCACCTAAATTGACCTAGAAAAATCCATGCTTTTTATTGATAATCGGATTTTTGTATTGAAAATATCCTGAGACCTTAAATTGCCACTCTTTTTTTAGTGTAGACCACCTTTTTCTATTGAAAATATCCTGAGACCTTAAATTACCATGCTTTTTTATTGAAGACCAGCTTTTTGTATTGAAAATATCCTGAGACCTTAAATTACCACTCTTTTTTATTGAAGACCGCCTATTTCTCAGGACCAAGGAGACCACCTCACTATAGTCTGAAAATTCCATGCTTTTTTAGTGTAGACCACCTATTTCTCAGGACCAAGGAGACCACCTCACTATAGTCTGAAAAATCCTTGGCTTTTTTTAGTGTAGACCACCTTTTTCTATTGAAATTCTCAGGACCAAGGAGACCCGCATTAATTTACTTTGAAAATTCCATGCTTTTTTTAGTGATAATCAGATTTTTGTATTGAAAATATCCTGAGACCTTAAATTACCATGCTTTTTTATTGAAGACCAGCTTTTTGTATTGAAAATATCCTGAGACCTTAAATTACCACTCTTTTTTATTGAAGACCGCCTATTTCTCAGGACCAAGGAGACCACCTCACTATAGTCTGAAAAATCCTTGGCTTTTTTTTTAGTGTAGACCACCTTTTTCTATTGAAAATCCGTGGACCATCGAGACCCCCTCACTATAGTCTGAAAATTCCATGCTTTTTTAGTGTAGACCACCTATTTCTCAGGACCAAGGAGACCACCTCACTATAGTCTGAAAAATCCTTGGCTTTTTTTTTAGTGTAGACCACCTTTTTCTATTGAAAATCCGTGGACCATCGAGACCCCCTCACTATAGTCTGAAAATTCCATGCTTTTTTATTGGTAGTCAGATTTTTGTATAGAAAAAAAAATTTGTATTGAAAATCCCAGGACCATCGTTTTTGTATAGAAAAAAAATTTTTTGTATTGAAAATCCTAGGACCATCGAGACCCCCCCTCACTATAGTGTGAATAATCCTTGGCTTTTTTAGTGGTAGTCGGATTTTTGTATTGAAAATCCCAGGACCATCGAGACCCTCTCACTATAGTTTGATAAAAAAAAATTTGGACCAAAAATCCCTGAAAGCAAAAAAATGAGTTGGGAACAATTGCGTAATAAAAAGTTGGGAACAAACCCCCCCCCCCCCCCGGGGGGGGGGTAATTGTTCCCGCGGGCTAGTTTCTACCTACTACTAACTTAGTTCGTTTATTTTTTAATATTAATTTTGTCTGAATTAACTAATTAATAAGATTTTATGACTACTCCATATTTATTAAAATATTACTTGATTTATTGAATTATTTAAAGTATGGATTGCACATTGATACGGTTTAATAAAACTTTCACAGTTATAAAGTTCCACTCTTTGAATTTTTATATCATTTCTTATTTGATCTAATTGGGTTGAAATTTCTTGTATTTCAGAATAAGCTGATTTTTCATAATCCATGGGTAATTGTTATTTAAATTAAACAAATATTTAAACAAGTTAATTTTATAATATATAAGAACTTTTTTTCTCCCATTTTCACCACTGATTATTTTTTCCATTGAATTTATTAAAAAGAGAGTTTGAAAACTTTAAATCAGTAGACTATAATTTTAAAATTTAAAATTTAAAAAAATTTAAATTAATTTAAAATCAAAGACTATAATTTTATAATTTTATAAATTAAAAAATAAAATCACTTGAAAAAGGTTGTGCCGAAAATTCGTGAATATCAAAAAAAATATCGATATATTACTGGTTTGTAGTCAATTTTTTAATAAAATGTCATATGAAAAGGAATCAGGGTAAAAAATGAAAAAGTTCTTATAATAAAATAATAAACAATTAAATGATAATTTTGCTGCGAAGTATATATTAAAAAAAATCCTTCATTTTATTAAATATATACTTCGCTGCAAAATGCTTAAATTATCATTTAATTGTTTAACATTTAATTAATCCTGCTGTAACTTTAAACTATAAATAAAATAATTATCATAAAATTTTCAAACAAATTCCTACAAATGCAAAAGAAGTTCTTATAATTTTACTTCATTTCACAATAAAACATTATGCAATTTAAATTTAATGCTTTATAATTTTATTACATAAATTTATATTGAATTATTTTTATTTTCTACTTAAAACCCTTCATATGTATTTTTAATAAATTTGAAAATATAAAGATTTTAAAATGATAATATTAATATATTTATAAGAACTTTTTTTAATAATTTATTTAATTTAATAATTTTATTTAAATTACTCAAATATCTATATAGTTTTTTAAATTAAAAATTTAAATTGTTTGAATTTATAATATTTATAATATATATATAATATATATAAAATTAATAGTAATTACTATGGAAATCGACTAGGAAAATACATGTCCCATATGTTATGATATTGTTGAGAAAGCTGTACAATTTGATAAATGTCGACATGAATTTTGTTTTAATTGCGGTATTGAATTAATCTTTCAGCCAGATGTAACTTGTCCTCTTGAAAGAACTGAAGTAACAAAGATTTTCGTTTCGTCTGATTTTGATGTAAATTATTTCCCATTCTCCTTTAATTCAATATCAGATTTGAAAGAAGAAGTTATAAAAAACCATCCGCAATTGTTGATTCCAAGTATTGAAGAATTCTGGGTTCATTGCTTTTCATGCATTAGTAATATAATAAAGATCATTAAAAGCTCAATACTATCTATGTTAGATGTTCTGAAATCTTTGTCGGAAAATAAAGAAGAAATCGAATTAAACGATGCAAAATATTTGGAAAATACTTGCAAATTAATGTTTGAAAGGATTCGTCAATCAGCGATCATTGGAATCTATAGATGTCAAAAGTATAATGCTTTCAATTTATTCCTCGATAAAGAAAGAAAAAATAATTTAACAGAATTCGAAATTTCAGTAGTTAATTTTAGGAGCATCCAAAATATATTCTATTCAATAATTAATTATGATTATTTCATTGATTTTCCATGGCATTACGATTTAGGCATTCCGAGTTATAGAAAAATCAATAATCTATTGGAAATCATTTCAAACAAAATAAAAATCATCAATAATATTGATTTGTCAATGGCAGCTTTGACAATAATTTTTGTTTCTAAAAATAGTGAGTTGTTTAAATCAATAAAAAATCCGGAAATAATTATCGATGAAAATTCCTGCCTAATTTGTAATGTGAAATGCGGTTCAAATGATAATTATGGTCAATTTACAAAATGCGATCATAAAATGTGTAAGGCCTGTGTAAATAAATTTATAATTACTAGTGGTAGTTGTCCAATAGATTCGCTTGGATTTGACGCAATTCATATAACTGCTGAAAAACCAAATTTGACATCTCAATTTATCAGACGATCAAAACGCTTGGATGATCTTTCAAAAATAAAATCTGTTAATTATATCAACAATGAATTGAATTTGGCTAACTTGCCATCCTTTATTTCGACTTTATCTAACTTTAATACGCAGAAGTTATCGAATCTTTTAACAATTTTAAAAATGACAGATTTTACTAATAATATCCATTCGGTTGTTTCTCATTTTCAAAGTTTTGAAGCAAACGGAAGAATTAGAAATTTCTACACCGCACTAAAAGTCAATCATTTTGATTTTATTTATAAATTAGAAGTTATTGACGTAGAATTTCAATTTCTCTTTCACATTTTGATTTACAATAATTCAAATCCTTATTGGTTTAAACAAAGTCCATATTTCCAATTTATAAACCATTTATTCAAAGAAATGAACTATATTCACAAGGTCTGTGAGGAATTTACGGCGGTGAGTTATTTTTTTCTAAATAATTCTACAAAAAAACGTAATTGGACTTTCAATAAATTAATTCATTTAAAGCGCATAGTTGGAGCATTTTCGAATTCTTTAGAGTCATATTTCAAGTTGCGGTCAAATATTCGCTGTCCAATTAAATCATTAGATTATAAAACATTTAAAAAAACGAAAAATCACATGAAATCATGGTTTGAAAATAATGCTAATAAACTCTTCATATCTAATGAAAAATAAGAAAAGAAAATTCAATAAAAGAATGAAAAATAGAAAAAAAATTTTTTGAATCATGATTTTTAAAAAATATATATATATATTATTTATTGAAGTTTCATTATTCGCTTTGTTTTAGTCCTTGTTTGGTAAACGTAACATCTTTATATAATAATTTTATATGTGACCCGCGGAGTTATGAAGTCTTTCCAAAGTGGGCCGCAAGATCCTTTAGGTTGACCAACACTGTTGTAAATAGTCAACCTGACTTTTACACATTTTAAAAGTCATACATTTATAATTTCGAAAATGTAGATGTTAAGAATGAAGGAGGGTAGCACCGTTCAAAATATTCACTTCAGCTAAAAACTGTTCACAATGAAATGAGCGGAACTAGTTATTATACCGCATCAGATACAGCTGACGATTAAAGCAATTTAAACTTGTAATTATAGGAGAAAAGAAAAATCCGATGTATAATCCGTCACAAACGTCACAAACAAAATTCATAAAACTTCAACTGCAATAAGAGACTGATTGAATAAATATTTTGAACAATTCATTTGATTTCACTATAATTTTTTATTTTATTATAGATTTAGTATTTACATGAATATATGGTATTTTAATTATATTTTAATTAAATTTAAATTACTAAATTTGATGTAAACTTTTTTATTATTTTGTATAAATTAAAGATCAAGCTATTGACTAGAGACGAATAAAAATATTTGTTAACAATTTAGAGTAGCAGATAATAACTTCATGACTAAAATTGTTCTTTACATGTCTGAATAAATAAAACTAGCTTATCGCAAGATCTGGACAGTATGAAGGGTGATCTAAGGGAAAAATATATTTTTTCATATCATTGCCATTCTTTGAGCACTTTTTTGAAAATGAACGTTGTCATGGAGAATACATAGAAGGATATCACGTGGTTTTTGGAGATTACGCCCATTCTCTAGGGATCACTTACTAAATTTTTATTTTTGGATATGTCTCATAATTTAGATTTCAACCATCGTCATTAATAGTTTTCAATATTAATTTTCACATTTTATAAAATTTTAATTAATTTTTGCACTTTTGTTATTTTGGTGTTTTTATTGATATTTATCATGCTTCTGTTTTATTTTATGCCCTTATACATTACCCCTGTAGTATGTCCAAAACCATACTAATCTGGGTTCATCCGATATCGGAAAATTAGCTAGTTAAGGTTTTGTCAGTACTAGTATAGTGGCCACCTGGATATACAAGGTGGACTTTTTTAAATTTTGTTTTACTTTGAAAATATTTGATTATTATTCGAACCAGCACTCGAATGTCTTTATATTTCTGTGGACATCAGATTTTTTATAAGTCATTTTTTAGATTATCTCAACATGTGTTGATAAATCAATGAAATCAATTGACAAAATTGAAATATTTAGATGTAAAAGTAATATGCTGTATGTTCACAATCATACTAATCCGAATACATCTGATCTCTTTCAAATCTCGTTGCTGAACTCCAGCATTAGCAGGAACATACAGGGATAAAGAAATTTTAACCACAGTAATAATATTTTTGAAGAATTGGTTACCATGTTCATCAAAAATGAGGAGGTTGGCTTAGCAGTGTTTTCTTCGGTTTTTATATTTCTCAGCGAAAAAAAAATGGGACAAATCTAGATGCCAATTTGCTTACGTCAGATTCATTTAGAATGGCATGCATACTTCTGGTACTCAAATTAAGCCACTGCGAGATATATTTGATAGTAATTCAGTGTTCTGCTTTTGCCATATGCAAACATTCCTCCCATTTTTGGTCTGAAATGTCTTAAAGATGACCAGCTTTCTCATTCTCGAACATTGATTGGTGATTATATTTGATCTGGCTAATCTAATTGTTGGGTTATTGAGTCGTTGGTGAAATTTAAATTTAATGAATTATTTCTCTGACTCCAAGCGTGTTTTAATTGACACACAAATAACAATTAACACTGGAAACTTTATTGAATATCACAAATATTTTCACAATGATACAATTGGTTCAACAAGCTAACTACCGATTATACAGTGCTTATTACAACACTATGGTGAAGAATAGCACACGCGTATAATCTTGATTTGACAAATCTCTCACAACTGAGCAGTATATCAATTGGTAATTTAACTGGTTGTTTTCTAATTTGACTTGGATTTACTCTTCGAACTTTACTCTGTTTTTAACTAAAAAAGCTCCTGATGCTTATCCCTTAGTTTCTGTTTTCTCTTTAATTTTCTCTGATTCAATTCTCTTCAAATTCTCCAAATAAATGTCGTTGTATTATCTCAATTATTTTGTCCTTTGTCATAAAAATATGTCTCAAATCTTCTGTCGCAACTCTGTTCCACGATATTCTGAATAAAATTTTTACTCGCAAATATTCTTCTTTAGCTGTTTCTTCTCTTAACTGCTCTTCTCGTAATTGTTCTGTCTACTTCTGCTGTGCTTTCTCCTTATATACATTGTCACTTTGTGACACTTCAGATTATCTTTAATTTCACATTTTTTTCCTCCAACGTAATTTCCCAACTTTTCCCTGCAACAGAGTTATCTTTGACAGCTGTCAAGAAATTTTCTAATTTACCCTTTTGCGGCTCGGGCCTGTTTTCATTTTGTTCCTGTTATTTCTGACAAGCTGTTGAGATTATCTTTTATGGGGTAGTCTGGGTATTTCTAGCGGCAGCGGCATTATTTTTTAGCGACAAACTTTGGAAAGGGATTTTCTTTCTTTACAGGTATTTCACACAGAAGATTTGAAATATTCTGTAAACCATGTTAAGAAATGCTCACCAGTCATCCAAGCCTCTAAATTTGATTCATATTAGACAGAAAAGTCAGCTTTAGCATAATTCTTTGCACTTTTCTCTTCTTTTAAATATTTTACTATTACAATTTTGGCACTATTTTATGGCACTATTACAAAATGGATATCAATGATGAAATATATCTAATTGATGATCAAGATAACCGTTTTTTTGTTAAATCATTCATTAGAATAAAAAATTTAAGATCGGTTAAAATTAAAAATAAAAAAATAGTATGCAAATAAAATATAATATTTTTTATTTTTAATATTAACCAATTTTTTTCTTTGTTTTAAAAGAATTCTTTTTATAACAAACAGATTTTAAAGCGTGTCTTTATAAGAAATTAAATATAAAATACACATTCCCTGTCTTATATTTGAAGTGTTGAATAAAAATGTTAAAATGAAAAGCAAATTTTCTTAATCATTTGAAGAGTAGGGATGAAAAATTAAAGTAAATTCGAGCTAAATTCGAGTGAAAACTATTAAGTTTTTCAAGGTGTATGTGTATAATGTGTAATATGTATATAAATAGTATGTAAATAAAGAGAAACTTCTCAATTAATGCTGCTGCAAACCGAAAAGAATGTCCAGTTAAAATGAACCAAAAGATTAGCATTACGTCACTGTTAATTAAAAGTGATATAATTTTAAATTACGGATATGCATGAGGAGCAACACCTTAATTCAAGAACAGCCTATTCGGAGCAAGGTTGAAATCAGAGCCTAATAATTAAAAGTTCACAAATTACTTTTATAACTAACACAACACTAGAATGAGGACAAGAGATCCTAAACTGTGATCCAATCAGAAAAATATGTGGATACTATACTTTTCCATCCTCAACTTCAAGTAAACATTGAATCGATAGATCGACCTTAACAACATCCATGAATGAAACACAGATGCAAGCTTAGATGGATCTGGAAACCCCAGCTCAAGAAAGTTTATATGATGGGGAAAGCACGACAATGTGAAATACGAGACTGCTGCTAAGAACAGAATATGACGTTGAAATTTTGTATTTCTTATATTATTTTGTCTTACATTTACTTTGTGGATTTATCCACTTTACCAAAGGATCATCTCAGTGATACGAACTATAATTAGATATTAAGTAGCAAGGTTTAAGCTAGAAGGAGAATGCAGTCTTTGAGAATAAGAGACAGAGTCGATAGTCAGCAGTAGAGGGATAGCGGCCCACTAAACCAGCGGCCTTCTGGGACAAAGACATACCCCCCGCCATTTAAAAAATTTTTTTTCAAGGTCAAATTTTAAATCAAAGACATATGACTCATCAAGGCCATTGAAACAAAGGCCATGACTCATCCGATGACTCATTCAAGGGCATATGACTCATCCGATGACTCATTCAAGGTCATATGACTCATTCGGCGACTCATTCAAGGTCATATGACTCATCCGATGACTCATTCAAGGTCATATGACTCATTCGATGCCTCATCCAAGATCATATGAGACATGCGATGAGTCATGCTAAATTTTTTAAAATTTAAATTCTCAGAGTTCCCGCCAATGGTTTTTATTATTTAATAGCTCATTCGAAAGGTATTTGAATGGTGAGTATTTGAGACCATCGAAGGTCTATGGAGGTTATATAACCTTCAAAGAGTTCAATGGTATTGGTTACACTCAACATCTCACAAGGGTATTATTATTACTATTATTATTATTATTAATATTATTATTATTTTTATTATTATTATTATTATTATTATTATTATTATTATTATTATTATTATTATTATTATTATTATATTATTATTATTATTATTATTATTATTATTATTATTATTATTATTATTATTATTATTATTATTAGTATTATTCTATATACTCCGAGTCTATCCGACAAAATATAATTTTTATATTTTGTATATTTACAAATGATAGTTCATAGCTGTTTTCTAAATTCTCCAATCTTTGAGATATTCTTTTTCCTGGGTGCTTTGACCATTTTGGTTTGTCGTCAAACAAAGGTATACTCTGAGTTTATCCGACAAGATATTTTGTTCCCTTATGGTTATTGCTCACAATAGTATTGGTTACACTCAACATCTCATAATGGTATTATTATTATTATTATTATTATTATTATTATTATTATTATTATTATTATTATTATTATTAATATTATTATTATTATTTTATTATTTTTATTGTTATTATTATTATTATTATTATTATTATTATTATTATTATTATTATTATTATTATTATTATTAATATTATTATTATTTTTATTGTTATTATTATTATTATTATTATTATTATTATTATTATTATTATTACCATTATTACTTATTTCATTATTATTATTATTATTATTATTATTATTATTATTATTATTATTATTATTATTATTAATATTATTATTAACATCATTATTATTATCATCATTATTATTTAAAAATGTATAAAATTGAAACTATCACAAGTTTTCAAAATACCAATAAAAATGAAAATGAGCATATTAAAAGTAGTTATCTTTACTAATAATAAAAATGTTTAAACTTTTAAATTATCACATGTTTTCAATATAACAATAAAAATGCAAATATTAAAAGATGTTATTATTATGATTATTAATACACCAATAAAAATGAACACATGAAGTCTAGTTTTTTTTTTTAAAAAGATATATTTTTAATAATATTCATCATTATCATTATCAGTTAATAATATATCATCAATATCAACATCTATATCGATACTATCATCGAAATCTGGGTTGAAATCTCCACAAAGCGGTCCAACATCATCCAATATTTGATCCTTATCATCGAAATCTTGGCTGAAATCTCCACATAGCTGGTTACAATCAACATATCGCAACTTTATTTTCATTACTATTATTATTATTATTATTATTATTATTATTATTATTATTATTATTATTATTATTATTATTATTATTATTATTATTATTATTATTATTATTATTATTATTATCATTATTATTATTATTTTTATTAAAAAATGTTTAAACTTGAAAACTATCACATGTTTTCAAAATAATAATAAAAATACACATATTAAAAGATGTTATTATTACGATTATTAAAAATGATTAAATTTGAAAACTATCCGAAGTTTTTAATACATCAATAAAAAATAAAAATGAACACATTAAAAGTCTAGTTTTTAAAGAAGATATATTTAATAATAGTCGTCATCATCATCATCAGTTAATATTATATCGTCTATATCAACATCTATATTGATACTATCATCGAAATCTGGGCTGAAACCTCCACAAAGCGGTCCAACTTCCTCTAATATTTGATCACTTTCATCGAAATCTGGACTGAAACCTACAGAGAGCGGTCCAACTTCATCCAATACTTGATCATTATCTACAGCATCAACCCCAAAATAATGCCCAAATGCGATACTATTATTTTTCCCCACCCATAATCGCTTGTCATCGTTATTTGTCAATGCGATTTTACTATTTTTGATGGTATATAGCTGGTGGTTCCGCGTCCCTATCCTAGTTAGCGGCACTGCAAATTCTACGTTGTTATTGTAGCAGTCTAAATATGACTGGCGCCCAATCTCTGTCCCCATTAATTTCACCCCTTTAGCCCTCATAGTATCTTTGACACCTAATAAACTATAGCACTTAGGTCTTAAGAAAACCCATTCCTTATACCCGAGACCTTTGCTTTCATCTTTAAATTTTCCTATCACAGAATCAAGGTTTCTCGAGTATAAGGGGTGTGCGGGATCATAATTAGAGGTATCTAGAAGATTATCTCTTATCATTGCCGGCAAAAGAGTGTCTAGCTTACAGTGCTTAACCTCAAGAAAAAACGAATCAGTATCGCCGGCAACGATATTTATATCACATAAGAATTCGGATCTATATTTTGCCAATTCATTATATTGCAGTTGATACATGCGTAGTTTAGACAGGTCTAGCACTGATTGGCCTATGTAGCTAGGCCTGTCTAAACATATAATATCTTTATTAAGATGAACCGCAATCAGATCATCCGCTATTTTAATTGATTTTTTGAAAGTTGGTTTGGAGGCGTATACAATCATCTTTTACAATCATCATAATCGATATGATTTCCTTCGATAATCTTTTCGGTCCGATCGACCAGGAAACTGAGGCTTTCCACAATCTTCTTGTTGATAACTTCGCTTAAAAGATTTTCCATAAAATGAGACATTTCTACAATAATTTAAAATATGATGTTTTATTTATACTAATACCGTATGATTTTGATTGGTTGATATACTATAAATGTAAAAGAAAAGTTTTGATTTGATACACCATGAAAACCATATTGCTAATTATTATAATGAGTGTGTGCTCACACAATACAACAATAACAGTGGAGTCTTTTAATAAATCAATATGTGTTTGCCCGAATACAGCCAAGTTGATGGATATTTAATATATTCTCGACAAACCAAAATGGTCAAAGCACCCAGGAAAAAGAATATCTCAAAGATTGGAGAATTTAGAAAACAGCTATGAACTATCATTTGTAAATATACAAAATATAAAAATTAAATTGATTGATCATATTGAAGTTTTCAATAACTCTATTGTTGAAAATAAAAAGAATATGAAAATTATTGATAAGAAGCATGATTATTTGTTAAAAAAGATTGAATTATTATTAAGAGAAATTCAAACAATCAAAGGATCAATAGAATATCTGAAAATCAATTCAACGTTACCAATTTCAAACAATAATGCTGCGAATAGTAGTACATCAATATTTAGTTTACCTTTGTTAATTTTACATTATTTTATTGTTTAAATAAATGTATGTTTTGTTGATTTGTTGATTTGCGAGTTGTTGAGCGTGAGCAGTACCCTTGTGAGCATTACCCATATGGGGACAAAATATTTTGTCGGATAGACTCGGAGTATATAGAATACTACTACTACTACTACTACTAATAATAATAATAATAATAATAATAATAATAATAATAATAATAATAATAATAATAATAATAATAATAATAATAATAATAATAATAATAATAATAATAATAAGTAATAATAATAATAATAATAATAATAATAATAATAATAATAATAATAATAATAATAATAATAATAATAA
>CAUHTR010001280.1:0-83311 GCA_959609185.1 Schmidtea polychroa
GATGTTAAGAAAATGTATTTAACTTGTTCAATTTGTAAAGAAAATCAAGTTTCGGTTTTGTATTTACCGTGTGGTCACGTAATTGTTTGTTCTAAGTGTCACGAGAAGAATGTTCACAATTGTCAAGCCTGTTCAACACTGATTAATGAATATCATACTATATACATGTAAGTTCTCAATACAAATCAATACAATATCAAAGTCAAATGAATTATTAACATACATAATGACGGTACTATAATGTAGGAAATTTTCAAACATTGAATAATATGAAATCATCTTGGTAATTAATTATATTGGGCGCAACTACCAAATGTTGATGATATGATGAAGGGAATGGTATTTATAGATTATTCAGAATGAAATAAACCCATGAGTTCATCAAAATGGAAAAAAAAATCTTCGCAAGAACCATGAAGATGCTGGATGTATTGGTTATTATTTTTTCGGAAATAAATGTTTTTATAAATTTATTGTTTTACTTTAAATCTTTTTGATTAAAACATATTCATTTTGTTTTAATATTTGTATTAATTTTTTATATAGTGTTATTTATATATATATGGAAATTTACAATTATATATACAATTATATTTACAATTATTATAACTCATAATGACTAAATGATGCTTTTCTTCTGTCCATTGATTCTCCTCTGATATTACTGCCATAATCATCTTCGACAAAATGTAAAGATAATATTTCTAGTGTCTTTGTTAATCATGCCCATTTATTGCAAAGTCTTTGTTAATTATGCACTTGTATTGCAAATTTATTAGTCATACAATTATATTATTTTTCATACCCTGACATAATATTATTATTTTTAATTTCATTATTATGATTATTTAACAATACCATATAGCAAATTTTTAGGCAATTTAGTGAAAGGTTATTTTAAATATACGAATTTCTTAAGTAAAATATTTCCAGATAAATTTACCAATTTAGTTAGAAATCCATGTTTTTGGTCGTACCATTTAATTAAAATATTCTTGGATTCATAACAATTTTTATATAGTTGATACATATACCAATTATTTAACTAGAAACATAACAGAATTCGTAGGTAATATAGTATTTTTGTGTATTTTTTAGTTAATTTATAAATATTATCTAACATTTTGATGTATCAATGCAATATACAACAAATTAATCAATAAAAACCGTAGCATATTGTAAGTTTTTTATATATATAGTCTGAATTTATCCGACAAAACATTCTGTCCCCCTATGGGTATTGCTAATATGGGTAATGGTCAAAGAGTACTACTCACATTCAACATGTCTCAAAGGGTATATTAATTAAGGCATATGTATATTAGTTAAACATTCTTAGGTAATTTAGTGAGAAATGCATAATCATTAATAACAACATATATTCATTGATAATTTTGGTATAAAGTCTTTATCATTTGGAGTAAATTTCTGTCTTTGTTCGAGTCAAAAAGGAATCATAATAGAACCATGATCATTTGGTTATCATTTAACAATTTAAGGTGCTTTAGTTAGAAATACATGTTCATATAGGGTTACAATTCTTTTCTAATTTAATGAGATGACCATTGCGTGTAATATATCTTTGTGAGAAATATATGGTTAACATTTTTAAATAGGGATTTTTAGTAACTTTTACCAAAACAGGGATATTTTACGTGAATAATTTAAGAATATTGGTTAATTTTCTCTTTTTTAGTCATTTAAAATAATATTTAACAAAGGTAATTTAGCAAAATATCATTGAAAGATTTATCCATCCGATAACAATATTCCTTCAATAGATTGTACCCTTTATTCAACCGATTTAATTTCTAGAAATCTAATTAAAATCTTACCATCAAATACCTAACTAGAGATGAAATATTGATCATAATTCTTCATCGATTCAGCCAATTATATAGCAATTATATCTTTCAAAATCACAAATTTCAGTATATTTTACAATAATTTTCAAGTAGATTTCAAATATATCATCATGATAAAATTAGCTGGTTTCAACTTTCGATTTTCAATATTTAAAAGTTCATCAATATTCGTAGAAAATATATGAAAAAATTATTTAGTCAATATCATTACAAAGTCAACATAAAAATTAAATAATAATCACTTGATTATTGTAAAAACTCTAATTATTAACCTAACTGTCATTAAAAATAATTTTTATTTAAAATTAAATTTAAAAACAAGTCAATAAAATATAGCAAATTATCAAGAAATTAATTAAATTTGTCTTAGAATTAACATTAAAACCTTAAATCTTTAAATATTCTTTCAATTACTCACAAAAGGGTTAGTAATAATGTTAGTAAAATCCCACTAACTCTAAAAATTACCAATGAATTTAATGCTAAATAATAACCAAAAATTTGCCTCATTAAAACACACCAGTACCTTTACGACCAGTACCCTTACGAGCAGTACCAATTGTGAACAGTACCCATAGAGGGAGAAAATATCTTGTCGGATAAACTCAGAGTATATATAATAAAACGAATTAACTCCATCAAATTGAATCAGTCAAATTTTGATAAAAAATCTTATTCTAAAATGGTAAGAAGCGTAAAGTCGAAAGATAATTTTAATAACACCGAGATAAATTAACAATATTATTCTCAGATGGTAAGAATCTTCATTAAAGTTAGGAAATTATTTATTATTCTGTGATAAATTAATAATAAATTTCAAAAGGTTTAAAATAAGTGTTAGAATTATTCATTATTGGATTATGGAAGGTCGATGAAAATATACTGAGAAGTGGTATGGATATATATTAATATTATTTAAAATTATTTCATAAAATTCATAAATTTCATAAAAATTCATAAAAATGTTCACTTTAATAAAAAATATTTAAAAAACAATTTTAAAAGAAATATTTGCCGGGAGGATATAAGTGATAATAATAAGTGGGAAATCGAGAATCGGCGGCAATAAGTAATGAGGATATATAAATAAAATTATTTGTATTATATGAGTTACTAACGAATTAAAATATTTTAATAATGTGATAAACTTTTATTTAATAAAGTATTTTATCCCCAAATGATTATTTTATTACATAAGAAACCGTGAAGGGTATTTGACAGAGTAATTATGATAAATTCATATTTTAAATTTTGATTAAGTCCTTTAATATTGTTATAATAGCAATTTATTATTAAATTTACTATTTTACACTAAATATTTCATTTTCAAAAACAAATATTCTAAAAGGTAATTTAAGATACATTACTCTTTTTAATCAAAATAAGCCCTCAAAGTTAAAAAGAGGACAAAGTGTGTCAGTATACAACATGCATACCCAGCATTAAATTTACTTAAATAAAACACCAAGTAAACAATGATAATAGAGGGATAATAGACCCAAAATAAAATAACCGAATTGAAAATAAAACAAAATACTAGCAAGATGTATCACACAAAAACTTACTCAAATATAACCGAAAGATATAAAACAACAAAACTAAATTCGATTAAATACTTTATAGCAATTGTTAGTTCTTATAATTTCTAACTTTAATGAAGATTCTTACCATCTGAGAATAATATTGTTAATTTATCTCGGTGTTATTAAAATTATCTTTCGACTTTACGCTTCTTACCATTTTAGAATAAGATTTTTTATCAAAATTTGACTGATTCAATTTGATGGAGTTAATTCGTTTTATTATATATACTCTGAGTTTATCCGACAAGATATTTTCTCCCTCTATGGGTACTGTTCACAATTGGTACTGCTCGTAAGGGTACTGGTCGTAAAGGTACTGGTGTGTTTTAATGAGGCAAATTTTTGGTTATTATTTAGCATTAAATTCATTGGTAATTTTTAGAGTTAGTGGGATTTTACTAACATTATTACTAACCCTTTTGTGAGTAATTGAAAGAATATTTAAAGATTTAAGGTTTTAATGTTAATTCTAAGACAAATTTAATTAATTTCTTGATAATTTGCTATATTTTATTGACTTGTTTTTAAATTTAATTTTAAATAAAAATTATTTTTAATGACAGTTAGGTTAATAATTAGAGTTTTTACAATAATCAAGTGATTATTATTTAATTTTTATGTTGACTTTGTAATGATATTGACTAAATAATTTTTTCATATATTTTCTACGAATATTGATGAACTTTTAAATATTGAAAATCGAAAGTTGAAACCAGCTAATTTTATCATGATGATATATTTGAAATCTACTTGAAAATTATTGTAAAATATACTGAAATTTGTGATTTTGAAAGATATAATTGCTATATAATTGGCTGAATCGATGAAGAATTATGATCAATATTTCATCTCTAGTTAGGTATTTGATGGTAGTAGGTAGTTATGTGCACTCTAGATCCATGTGCACTCTAGATCCAGATACCCCCCCCCTATTTTTTTTTTTTTTTAAATTTTTTAAAACCCCCCCCCCCTATTTTTTTTTAAAAATTTTTTAAAAGACCCCCCCCCCATAATTTTTTTTTTTTTTTAATTTAAATTTTTGTTTTAATTATCGATTACGTAATAATTTTATTTTTTGTTTTAATCATCGATTACGTAATAATTTAAATTTTTGTTTTAATTATCAATTACATAATAATTTAAATTTTTGTTTTAATTACCAATTACGTAATAATTTTATTTTTTGTTTTAATCATCGATTACGTAATAATTTAAATTTTTTTAAAACGTCGCTTACGTCATTGATTTTAATTTTTTATAAGAATTTTTTATGTCATTATACTTGAAATTCAAATCTCTGTTAAATGAGACTATGATGTAATCAAAATTCTGAAATTTCATTTTTAGTACACGATTTTTAAATTTACACATCTTTTTAAACAAATTGAGATATTTTCACTCAAACAATATATAGATAGAATTTTAATCTCTATAAAATGACATCAATATTTACTTCAAATTCATAATCATAACACCTTAAACAATGTATTTTTCAGCCAACTTTTACATACACAAATATTTTCAACTTTTAAAAAATAAAAATTATTCATCTATACTTAACTCATAGTAAATAATTATATTAAAAGACATTAAAAGATGTATTAAAAACTAAACATTTATTAAAATCCTAGAGAAATTCGATCACTATCTAATTTCCAAATCGGTGATATGACATCTTTCTCATCTATTTTATATCCCTGTATTGACATATTTACAAACCATCTTTCCCCATCTTTATATTCAATTTTATATAACAAAGACATATTGCATACAAAGACACACATGACTCATCATACTTTTTAAATATATTACGTTGCGGTATTTTAAAATTTAAATTTATTTTAAAAACTTATTTTGACGGTTAAGTTGACAAAATAAAATTATTGCACATACTTTGTATTATCATATATAGTCTATCAGACAAGATATTCTGTTCCTCTACGGGTAATGGTCACAAAGGTACTGCTAAAACTTTAACATATTATTACACACAATGTATAAAAAATCTTATTAGTGTCCACACATGCAACAAGTTATTATTATTATTATTATTATAATTATATATACTCCTAGTCTATCCGACAAGATATTCTGTCCCCCTATTGGTAATGGTCACAAAAGTAAAGGTCACAAAGGTAAAGGTCACAAATGTACTGCTAAAAATATTCAAGACAAAACTTTAACAAAGAAATTCTAAATATTATACTTTAAATATACACTAAAATTTATTAACACATTGGGTAATGGTCACAAAGGTAAAGGTCACAAAGCTCACAAATGTACTGCTAAAAATATTCAAGACAAAACTTTAACAAAGAAATTCTAAATATTATACTTTAAATATACACTAGAATTTATTAACACATTGGGTAATGGTCGCAAAGGTAAAGGTTACTAATGTACTGCTCGCAAAGGTACTACTCACATTCAACATGTCGTAAATTATTTTCAAATACAATTTCAAAGTATTATTATTATTTATTATTAAAATTAAATTATTATTATTAAATTCTGACCAACTTAAATCAATGAAGGGATAGGACAAATATATATTACGTTGCGGTATTTTAAAATTTAAATATATTTTAAAAAACTTATTTTGACACTAAAGTTGACCTATTTAACAAAGACATAATTATTGCACATGCTTTGCATAAATATTATTATTATTTTTTGAATTTTCAATATTTTCTTTCAAAGTATTAACACGCGCGGGAGTTATTATTATTGAAAAAACTAAAATATTTTTTACACACACATACACAACCTATTAACAATTATTATTGCAAATATTAGTGAAAAACCTAAAATATTATTTACACACATATACAACTCATTAAACTTTATTATTATTATTATTATTATTACTATTATTATTAGTCAAAAACCTAAAATAATTTTTACACACTAGGTTATGGGGTAGAGAATTATTATATGTTTGCAATATTCTGTGTTTGCCTCTACAGGAAGTTGTCAATAAGGAGCGATAATTTTACACATACATTCTATATACACACATACCTTGTTTAACATGGGTGTATATACTCCTAGTCTATCCGACAAGATATTCTGTCCCCCTATGGGTATTACTAGCAAGAGTACTACTCACATTCAACATGTCGCAAGGGTATATTAATTAGGGTTAGTAAATAAAACTTATGACACATACTATTTTTAATAATATTTAAACGATAAAAATCAAGACAAGAGAGGACAAGGCAAAGTTTATGCATTTATTATTGCCAGGCCTAATGAGCAGTGACCAAATATCTGTGCCTGAAAGACACGGTGGATATTTGTTCGCGTCCACAAGGGTCGTCTGTGCCTCCCCCAAGTGGGGTCAGAAGAACCTGGGCATTATAGTTCTCCGTACGGAACATTACGCCTAGCATGGGTAGTCAACTACCAGCACATTTGAAACGTATTAAAAATATATTTCAAAATACATGCGTCATTGGCACTATAACCAAATTAATTAATGTTTTCACTAACACAAATATATATTTACAGAGGCCTCCCACTAGTTGGATTACAACCGCCCACCACGACGATCAGCTTGCGAATATATATTAATTAAGGGATAAAGAGGGCCCCCAACCCTATTATATTTAATTTACAAAATAATGTTTTTAAAGGGCTTCTCCGTCAGTTTTCTCACTCTTCTGATTTTTTTCTGGAATTTGTCGGTAATCTAGCATTATTATTATTATTTAAATTATTATTATAAATATTATAATTATTATTTATTATTTTTAAGATTTTATTCTGAGAGCAAATTCTAATAATATCAACAAATTTGTATTTATTTTAATTACTATTATCAATTACTTAGTTGGCGAAGTCCTAAACAAAGAACTCTATTGAACCATCTAATAAAACAGAATATGATCATCTTTTAAATTAATTAATAAAATATTTTTATTATGATAAAGAAATAAACCTAGTTCTTTCCGAATTTCATTTATATATCCACAGGTAATGTCAGTACGTTGGATTCATCTATAAATTTATATCACATTTATTATTTAAAGTTAAACTACTCACTGAGAATGACTGAGATAAAGTTTCGCAAACAATAAACTGTAGTTCTCTGGATAGAAACGAAATAATTTTCAAAAAATCCACTAAAATTTTATCATAAATAGTATTGAATAAATAATTTTGAAATTCTGTTCTAAAATAGAGTTATAAAATTATTTAATATACAAATTAACTTTACTTTGAATTTAAAAAACTAACTATAAAATTTGCTTATTATTACCAAAAATTTAATATCTTTATAAAAATATTTAAGCATAAGTAAATAACATTAATTAATCTTAATTTTAATTTATATCAATTCATTAAATTTATAAAATTATTTTATATACAAATTAACTTTGAATTTAAAAAACTAACTATAAAATTTGCTTTTATATTTAAACAAAGTTTTAAACAAGTTATAATTAAATTATTTTTCGTAAAAAATGATTATATAAAGATTAAATATTATTACTTCAAAATAATTTTACTTTTTATTGGAAATTTATTTTTCTTACATAAATTATTACCAAAAATTTAATATCTTTATAAAAATATTTAAGCATAACATTAATTAATCTTAATTTTAATTTATATCAATTCATTAAATTTATAAAATTATTTTATATACAAATTAACTTTGAATTTAAAAAACTAACTATAAAATTTATTTTTATATTTAAACAAAGTTTTAAACAAGTTATAATTAAATTATTTTTCGTAAAAATGATTAATTAAAGATGATGAACTATAAAATAAATATTATTACTTGAAAATATTTTTATTTGTTATTGGAAATTTATTTTTCTTACATAAATTTTAATATCTTTATAAAAATATTTAAGCATAAGTAAATAACATTAATTAAATTAATCTAACAACCAAGTACTTACATCTAGACACTAACAACTAGACACTAACAACTAGTTACCGTTTACATAGTACAAGATATCAACAACCTACAACTAGATACCAACAACCTGTTACCAACAATGTATTACAAATGGCTACCAAGTACTAACAACTATCTACTACCAACCAGATACTAACAACCAAGTACTTACAACTAGACACTAACAACTAGTTACCGTTTACATAGTACAAGATATCAACCACAACAACAACAACAACGACAACTGGATACATACAACTAGATACCAACAATCTGTTACCAACTATGTATTACAAATGGCTACCAAGTACTAACAACTATCTACTAACAACCAGATACTAACAACCAAGTACTTACAACTAGACACTAACAACTAGTTACCGTTTACATAGTACAAGATATCAACAACAATAACAACAACAACAACTGGATACATAGAACTAGATACCAACAACTTGTTACCGAATAGGTATTAACAACTATCTACTAAGTACCAACCTAAATTCAATCACTCCCCAAGTATTTTCAACTACTCACTAACAACTACCAAGTACTAAGCACTTACAACTAGGTGTTAACAAATAGATTTAAAAGAAACTTGTTCTTCATTGAAGAAAATGATAATCATTGAATGAAAATAATAATAAAAATGCAACTGATTGACTGAATTCAAGGTACCAGTACTTGTAAGATTCCAAATAACTAGGTAAAAATTGATGAAATTATTGTAAAAATAACATGTAAAACATTTAAATTATTCAAAACCTAGTAAATAAATATCATAAAAAGTCAAGAAAGAAAGAACTTGAAATTATAGTCATTGATAATCCAGTAAATATTTATCTTAAATACTAATCATTCAAGTTATTAATAAAGTAATTTTAATGATTTCAAATTGATTGACTGATTGCTCAAATTATTCAGAAAATTCAGTATAAATTCATTACAAATTATCAAAGTCGTCAATCTAGACTAAAAATCAAAATTTAATAAAATCAACAAAATATTTCACCTCATCTACCATCTACCACCTAATTAGAGATTATATTTTCTCATTGATTGAAGAAAACTTTGATAAAATTATTCTGAGGTGCTAAGAATCTTCATTGAAATAGAATTATTAGTGGGAAAATAAATTGATTGATCAAATTATTCATCGATTCCAACCAAATTTTATTATTCATTGAACTATATGATAAATTATCTAAAAATATATTAAAAGAATTGGTTATTATTTCAAAGTCAAATACCATTTCATGGTTTGACATGTGACAATTTAGGTAAGAAATAATCCTTATATTAATAATGTGAACAATCAACAGGCTCTGATTTACAATATTTATTTTCATACTAATAATCATCGAATGATTTAGATTCACCCCACAAATATGTCTTCTGTAAAATTGAACTAAATACTCAAGTGATGTTTGAGTAAAATATTTTTTAAATAAATACTTAATATATCACCAATCTTATACGTCAACTTTTCATTAAAAACATTTCAATACCACTTGTCAGTGTATTTTCCTTTAGCAATTATACCAGTAGACATTAATTCTATCTCAATTAAGATTTCCATCCTTTATGAATAATGGTATTTGACTTTGAAATAATAACCAATTCTTTTAATATATTTTTAGATAATTTATCATATAGTTCAATGAATAATAAAATTTGGTTGGAATCGATGAATAATTTGATCAATCAATTTATTTTCCCACTAATAATTCTATTTCAATGAAGATTCTTAGCACCTCAGAATAATTTTATCAAAGTTTTCTTCAATCAATGAGAAAATATAATCTCTAATTAGGTGGTAGATGGTAGATGAGGTGAAATATTTTGTTGATTTTATTAAATTTTGATTTTTAGTCTAGATTGACGACTTTGATAATTTGTAATGAATTTATACTGAATTTTCTGAATAATTTGAGCAATCAGTCAATCAATTTGAAATCATTAAAATTACTTTATTAATAACTTGAATGATTAGTATTTAAGATAAATATTTACTGGATTATCAATGACTATAATTTCAAGTTCTTTCTTTCTTGACTTTTTATGATATTTATTTACTAGGTTTTGAATAATTTAAATGTTTTACATGTTATTTTTACAATAATTTCATCAATTTTTACCTAGTTATTTGGAATCTTACAAGTACTGGTACCTTGAATTCAGTCAATCAGTTGCATTTTTATTATTATTTTCATTCAATGATTATCATTTTCTTCAATGAAGAACAAGTTTCTTTTAAATCTATTTGTTAACACCTAGTTGTAAGTGCTTAGTACTTGGTAGTTGTTAGTGAGTAGTTGAAAATACTTGGGGAGTGATTGAATTTAGGTTGGTACTTAGTAGATAGTTGTTAATACCTATTCGGTAACAAGTTGTTGGTATCTAGTTCTATGTATCCAGTTGTTGTTGTTGTTATTGTTGTTGATATCTTGTACTATGTAAACGGTAACTAGTTGTTAGTGTCTAGTTGTAAGTACTTGGTTGTTAGTATCTGGTTGTTAGTAGATAGTTGTTAGTACTTGGTAGCCATTTGTAATACATAGTTGGTAACAGATTGTTGGTATCTAGTTGTATGTATCCAGTTGTCGTTGTTGTTGTTGTTGTGGTTGATATCTTGTACTATGTAAACGGTAACTAGTTGTTAGTGTCTAGTTGTAAGTACTTGGTTGTTAGTATCTGGTTGGTAGTAGATAGTTGTTAGTACTTGGTAGCCATTTGTAATACATTGTTGGTAACAGGTTGTTGGTATCTAGTTGTAGGTTGTTGATATCTTGTACTATGTAAACGGTAACTAGTTGTTAGTGTCTAGTTGTTAGTGTCTAGATGTAAGTACTTGGTTGTTAGATTAATTTAATTAATGTTATTTACTTATGCTTAAATATTTTTATAAAGATATTAAAATTTATGTAAGAAAAATAAATTTCCAATAACAAATAAAAATATTTTCAAGTAATAATATTTATTTTATAGTTCATCATCTTTAATTAATCATTTTTACGAAAAATAATTTAATTATAACTTGTTTAAAACTTTGTTTAAATATAAAAATAAATTTTATAGTTAGTTTTTTAAATTCAAAGTTAATTTGTATATAAAATAATTTTATAAATTTAATGAATTGATATAAATTAAAATTAAGATTAATTAATGTTATGCTTAAATATTTTTATAAAGATATTAAATTTTTGGTAATAATTTATGTAAGAAAAATAAATTTCCAATAAAAAGTAAAATTATTTTGAAGTAATAATATTTAATCTTTATATAATCATTTTTTACGAAAAATAATTTAATTATAACTTGTTTAAAACTTTGTTTAAATATAAAAGCAAATTTTATAGTTAGTTTTTTAAATTCAAAGTTAATTTGTATATAAAATAATTTTATAAATTTAATGAATTGATATAAATTAAAATTAAGATTAATTAATGTTATTTACTTATGCTTAAATATTTTTATAAAGATATTAAATTTTTGGTAATAATAAGCAAATTTTATAGTTAGTTTTTTAAATTCAAAGTAAAGTTAATTTGTATATTAAATAATTTTATAACTCTATTTTAGAACAGAATTTCAAAATTATTTATTCAATACTATTTATGATAAAATTTTAGTGGATTTTTTGAAAATTATTTCGTTTCTATCCAGAGAACTACAGTTTATTGTTTGCGAAACTTTATCTCAGTCATTCTCAGTGAGTAGTTTAACTTTAAATAATAAATGTGATATAAATTTATAGATGAATCCAACGTACTGACATTACCTGTGGATATATAAATGAAATTCGGAAAGAACTAGGTTTATTTCTTTATCATAATAAAAATATTTTATTAATTAATTTAAAAGATGATCATATTCTGTTTTATTAGATGGTTCAATAGAGTTCTTTGTTTAGGACTTCGCCAACTAAGTAATTGATAATAGTAATTAAAATAAATACAAATTTGTTGATATTATTAGAATTTGCTCTCAGAATAAAATCTTAAAAATAATAAATAATAATTATAATATTTATAATAATAATTTAAATAATAATAATAATACTAGATTACCGACAAATTCCAGAAAAAAATCAGAAGAGTGAGAAAACTGACGGAGAAGCCCTTTAAAAACATTATTTTGTAAATTAAATATAATAGGGTTGGGGGCCCTCTTTATCCCTTAATTAATATATATTCGCAAGCTGATCGTCGTGGTGGGCGGTTGTAATCCAACTAGTGGGAGGCCTCTGTAAATATATATTTGTGTTAGTGAAAACATTAATTAATTTGGTTATAGTGCCAATGACGCATGTATTTTGAAATATATTTTTAATACGTTTCAAATGTGCTGGTAGTTGACTACCAATGCTAGGCGTAATGTTCCGTACGGAGAACTATAATGCCCAGGTTCTTCTGACCCCACTTGGGGGAGGCACAGACGACCCTTGTGGACGCGAACAAATATCCACCGTGTCTTTCAGGCACAGATATTTGGTCACTGCTCATTAGGCCTGGCAATAATAAATGCATAAACTTTGCCTTGTCCTCTCTTGTCTTGATTTTTATCGTTTAAATATTATTAAAAATAGTATGTGTCATAAGTTTTATTTACTAACCCTAATTAATATACCCTTGCGACATGTTGAATGTGAGTAGTACTCTTGCTAGTAATACCCATAGGGGGACAGAATATCTTGTCGGATAGACTAGGAGTATATACACCCATGTTAAACAAGGTATGTGTGTATATAGAATGTATGTGTAAAATTATCGCTCCTTATTGACAACTTCCTGTAGAGGCAAACACAGAATATTGCAAACATATAATAATTCTCTACCCCATAACCTAGTGTGTAAAAATTATTTTAGGTTTTTGACTAATAATAATAGTAATAATAATAATAATAATAATAAAGTTTAATGAGTTGTATATGTGTGTAAATAATATTTTAGGTTTTTCACTAATATTTGCAATAATAATTGTTAATAGGTTGTGTATGTGTGTGTAAAAAATATTTTAGTTTTTTCAATAATAATAACTCCCGCGCGTGTTAATACTTTGAAAGAAAATATTGAAAATTCAAAAAATAATAATAATATTTATGCAAAGCATGTGCAATAATTATGTCTTTGTTAAATAGGTCAACTTTAGTGTCAAAATAAGTTTTTTAAAATATATTTAAATTTTAAAATACCGCAACGTAATATATATTTGTCCTATTCCTTCATTGATTTAAGTTGGTCAGAATTTAATAATAATAATTTTAATTTTAATAATAAATAATAATAATACTTTGAAATTGTATTTGAAAATAATTTACGACATGTTGAATGTGAGTAGTACCTTTGCGAGCAGTACATTAGTAACCTTTACCTTTGCGACCATTACCCAATGTGTTAATAAATTCTAGTGTATATTTAAAGTATAATATTTAGAATTTCTTTGTTAAAGTTTTGTCTTGAATATTTTTAGCAGTACATTTGTGAGCTTTGTGACCTTTACCTTTGTGACCATTACCCAATGTGTTAATAAATTTTAGTGTATATTTAAAGTATAATATTTAGAATTTCTTTGTTAAAGTTTTGTCTTGAATATTTTTAGCAGTACATTTGTGACCTTTACCTTTGTGACCTTTACTTTTGTGACCATTACCAATAGGGGGACAGAATATCTTGTCGGATAGACTAGGAGTATATATAATTATAATAATAATAATAATAATAACTTGTTGCATGTGTGGACACTAATAAGATTTTTTATACATTGTGTGTAATAATATGTTAAAGTTTTAGCAGTACCTTTGTGACCATTACCCGTAGAGGAACAGAATATCTTGTCTGATAGACTATATATGATAATACAAAGTATGTGCAATAATTTTATTTTGTCAACTTAACCGTCAAAATAAGTTTTTAAAATAAATTTAAATTTTAAAATACCGCAACGTAATATATTTAAAAAGTATGATGAGTCATGTGTGTCTTTGTATGCAATATGTCTTTGTTATATAAAATTGAATATAAAGATGGGGAAAGATGGTTTGTAAATATGTCAATACAGGGATATAAAATAGATGAGAAAGATGTCATATCACCGATTTGGAAATTAGATAGTGATCGAATTTCTCTAGGATTTTAATAAATGTTTAGTTTTTAATACATCTTTTAATGTCTTTTAATATAATTATTTACTATGAGTTAAGTATAGATGAATAATTTTTATTTTTTAAAAGTTGAAAATATTTGTGTATGTAAAAGTTGGCTGAAAAATACATTGTTTAAGGTGTTATGATTATGAATTTGAAGTAAATATTGATGTCATTTTATAGAGATTAAAATTCTATCTATATATTGTTTGAGTGAAAATATCTCAATTTGTTTAAAAAGATGTGTAAATTTAAAAATCGTGTACTAAAAATGAAATTTCAGAATTTTGATTACATCATAGTCTCATTTAACAGAGATTTGAATTTCAAGTATAATGACATAAAAAATTCTTATAAAAAATTAAAATCAATGACGTAAGCGACGTTTTAAAAAAAATTAAATTATTACGTAATCGATGATTAAAACAAAAAATAAAATTATTACGTAATTGATAATTAAAACAAAAATTTAAATTATTACGTAATTGATAATTAAAACAAAAATTTAAATTATTACGTAATCGATGATTAAAACAAAAAATAAAATTATTACGTAATCGATAATTAAAACAAAAATTTAAATTAAAAAAAAAAAAAAAAAATTATGGGGGGGGGTCTTTTAAAAAATTTTAAAAAAAAATAGGGGGGGGGTCTTTTAAAAAATTAAAAAAAAAAAATAGGGGGGGGGGTATCTGGATCTAGAGTGCACATGGATCTAGAGTGCACATAACTACCTACTGATGGTAAGATTTTAATTAGATTTCTAGAAATTAAATCGGTTGAATAAAGGGTACAATCTATTGAAGGAATATTGTTATCGGATGGATAAATCTTTCAATGATATTTTGCTAAATTACCTTTGTTAAATATTATTCTAAATGACTAAAAAAAGAGAAAATTAACCAATATTCTTAAATTATTCACGCAAAATATCCCTATTTAAAAAATGTTAACCATATATTTCTCACAAAGATATATTACACGCAATGGTCATCTCATTAAATTAGAAAAGAATTGTAACCCTATATTTCTAACTAAAAAACACCTTAATTGGTTAAATGATAACCAAATGATCATGTTTCTAATATGACTCCTTTATGACTCGAACAAAGATATATTACGCCCAATGATCATCTCATTAAATTAGAAAAAAATTGTAACCCTATATTAACATGTATTTCTAACTAAAGTACCTTAATTGGTTAAATGATAACCAAATGATCATGTTTCTATTATGATTCCTCTTTGACTCGAACAAAGACAGAAATTTACTCCAAATGATAAAGACTTTCTACCAAAATTATCAATGAATATATGTTGTTATTAATGATTATGCATTTCTCACTAAATTACCTAAGAATGTTTAACTAATATACATATGCCTTAATTAATATACCCTTTGAGACATGTTGAATGTGACCAGTACCCTTACGACAAATACACATATGGGGACAGAATATTTTGTCGGATAAATTCAGACTATATATATATAAAACTTACAATATGCTACGGTTTTTATTGATTAATTTGTTGTATATTGCATTGATACATCAAAATGTTAGATAATATTTATAAATTAACTAAAAATACATAAAAATACTATATTACCTACGAATTCTGTTATGTTTCTAGTTAAATAATTGGTATATGTATCAACTATATAAAAATTGTTATGAATCCAAGAATATTTTAATTAAATGGTACGACCAAAAACATGGATTTCTAACTAAATTGGTAAATTTATCTGGAAATATTTTACTTAAGAAATTCGTATATTTAAAATAACCTTTCACTAAATTGCCTAAAAATTTGCTATATGGTATTGTTAAATAATCATAATAATGAAATTAAAAATAATAATATTATGTCAGGGTATGAAAAATAATATAATTGTATGACTAATAAATTTGCAATACAAGTGCATAATTAACAAAGACTTTGCAATAAATGGGCATGATTAACAAAGACACTAGAAATATTATCTTTACATTTTGTCGAAGATGATTATGGCAGTAATATCAGAGGAGAATCAATGGACAGAAGAAAAGCATCATTTAGTCATTATGATTTATAATAATTGTAAATATAATTGTATATATAATTGTAAATTTCCATATATATAAATAACACTATATAAAAAATTAATACAAATATTAAAACAAAATGAATATGTTTTAATCAAAAAGATTTAAAGTAAAACAATAAATTTATAAAAACATTTATTTCCGAAAAAATAATAACCAATACATCCAGCATCTTCATGGTTCTTGCGAAGATTTTTTTTTCCATTTTGATGAACTCATGGGTTTATTTCATTCTGAATAATCTATAAATACCATTCCCTTCATCATATCATCAACATTTGGTAGTTGCGCCCAATATAATTAATTACCAAGATGATTTCATATTATTCAATGTTTGAAAATTTCCTACATTATAGTACCGTCATTATGTATGTTAATAATTCATTTGACTTTGATATTGTATTGATTTGTATTGAGAACTTACATGTATATAGTATGATATTCATTAATCAGTGTTGAACAGGCTTGACAATTGTGAACATTCTTCTCGTGACACTTAGAACAAACAATTACGTGACCACACGGTAAATACAAAACCGAAACTTGATTTTCTTTACAAATTGAACAAGTTAAATACATTTTCTTAACATCATTCAGTTTTTCCGTTTGCTTATTTTCAATCAAGTCGGCTTTTGCTATCCATTCATAAATCAATCTACTATATCCCGGTTTCAACCTTAAATACATGCAACTCCAAAAGTATTCATTCAGTGAATCGTTGTTTACCACTGTTTTTTCTAAATACATTAAATAACTAGATAACTAGATAAATATTCAATAGAGGAATGTTTGAAAATCTTTAAAATATTTATGATTTGCTTATCATTGTAAGTATCATGATTATTTATAAAATCTTCAACTGTGTTGTTGAAAAATTTCAATGAACGCTTATCTTCGGAATAGGTTGGACTTAATTTTTCCTTATTTCTAATAGGATGTCCTTGCTATAAATGACATATATAAAAATTATTGACAAAATAATAAAGTTACCAAATGTGTTTTGTGATTTACACATTCATATTCAACAGTTTTACTTGTAGAAATCATCAGTAATAAATAAATTTCTTAATAACTAAATTACTTTTGTTTTTACATTTATAAAAATTGAGATAGCCAACCAAATTAGAGTTTTCAAAATGTAGAAATTGTAACCATGGTTGAACCTTCAAATGTTTAAGTAACATCATATTGTATAACAATAATAATAAGCATGACTAGTACCCTTGTGAGTTGTTGAGCGTGAGCAATACCCTTTTGAGCATTACCCATAGGGGGAGAAAATATTTTGTCGGATAGACTAGGAGTATATATAATAATAATAATAATAATAATAATAATAATAATAATAATAATAATAATAATAATAATAATAATAATAATAATAATAATAATAATAATAATATACTTTGAAAATAAATAATAAGAAATTTGAAAATAATTTTGAAAATGATAATAATAATATTTTATAAATAAACTAAGAATTTTGAAGAAAATAATGATGAAAATATTGAAAATCGTGAATATTGTGAAATTGAAAATGTTAAAAATCATGAAAATATAGAAAACGATGAAAATGTTCCTGAAAATGTTGAAAATCGTGAAAATATTGAAAATAATGAAAATGATGAAAATATTGAAAATGACGAAAACGTTAAAAATTATGAAAATGTTCCTGAAAATAATCATCAAATATTGAAAATCGTAAATTGATGCAGAAATTAAGTTTTATGAATATTTAAGTAAATAATAATAAGACATCGAAAATAAAATAATAAGAACTTCGCAAATAATAATAATAATAATAATATTGATAAAAACTTTGAAAATAATTTGAAAATAATACTTTGAAAAATATTCGATGAAAAAATCCTGAAATAATCATGAAAATGTAGAAAATTATTAAAATAATCATGCAAATGATGAAAATGTTGAAAATCATGTAATTGGCGTAGAAATTAAGTTTTATAAATATTTAAGTATATAATAATAATGAAACTTCTAAATTAAAATAATAATTAGAACTTTCCAAATAATAATAAAAATAATAATTCTATGAAAATAATTCTTTGAAAATAATACTTTGAAAAATATTTGATGAAAATGTTCCTGAAATAATCATGAAAATGCTGAAAATCGTGAAAATGTTGAAAATCATGAAAATGTTGAAAATCGTGAAAATATTGAAAATGTAGAAAATTATGAAAATGTAGAAAATTATGAAAATGATGAAAATTATTAAAATATTCATGCAAATGATGAAAATATTCATGCAAATGATGAAATTGACGTAGAAATTAAGTTTTATGAATATTTGCAATAATAATCATAATCATAATCATAATAATAATAATAAAAATAATAATAATAATAATAATAATAATAATATTGATTAAAATTTTGAAAATAATAAAAATAATTTTGAAAATAACATCTTCCGCGCGGGCGTTAATATCTTTCCCAATAATAATGATAAATTAAATAATTATATAATCGATAATTTAAACAAACGTAATCGATAATTAAAACAAAAAAATAATATAATCAACGATTTAAACAAAATGAAATTATTATGTAATTGATAATTAAAACAAAAAATATTATTATATAATTAACGATTTAAACAAAATGAAATTATTATGTATTTGATAATTAAAACAAAAAATATTATTATATAATTAACGATTTAAACAAAATGAAATTATTAAGTAATCGATAATTAAAACAAAATAAAAATATTATTATATAATCAACGATTTAAACAAAATGAAATTATTAAGTAATCGATAATTAAAACAAAATAAAAATATTATTATATAATCAACGATTTAAACAAAATTATTATTATTACGTAATCGATAATTAAAACAAAAAAATAATAATATGACCTTGAAAATAATAATATTTTGAAAAATAATAATATGAACTTGAAAATAATAATATTTTGAAAAATAATAATATGAACTTGAAAATAATAATATTTTGAAAAATAATTGTTTGTCCGAATATAGTCAAGTTGATGGATATTTTATATATTCTCTAAAACTTTGCTAAAACTTTGTAATAATAATAATAATAATAATAATAATAATAATAATAATAATAATAATAATAATAATAATAATAATAATAATTTTAGTCTTACCTGATTGGGTGAATGATAAATCACCCGCAAATTTCTTCATAAAATTTGCTATAAATTTGCTATAAATTAGTGTCTGACTAAAAAATTAATAACTTTTATACTACTAATGATAAAAATTATTTATATGGCTCAAAAGATTTGTCTTCATCTGAGCTTCAAAATGAACTATAAATTGTTAAAATATTTTGAGATTTAGACTAAGTTTTGGGCTCACGAAAAGTAGGACTCAGCTAGCACAGTTAATAATATTTTGACTCATTGCCTTTGTTCTAAAGTTGACCTTGAAAAAAAAAATTTTTTTTAATTTTTTCCGGCCGGGGGGGGGGGGGGGGGGGGGGTACTGTGCTAGCGGAGTCCTGTTTTAGCGGAGCCCAAACCACCTACTGTAATATTTTGCCGATTTCACAAGTGACAAAATTTTATTTTTAATAGCTCCTGCTACGATCTGCATAAGTTCATTTTGAATATCTTTGCCCAGATAATGTACCACAATGTCTTGATTTTTGACTCTGTTCGTTCATTACAAGGTCAAAGAGGGCTAGATATTCTACAAACTTTAAAAATTACCGATGTTATTGTACAACTTTTTATTTGTTCCGCCAAATGCTAATGTTTTGAGTGGAAAGTACTCCGATCAAAGCGATCAATATTGCTCTTCTTCTTTAATATTCTGCTGGTGAATATTATCAATTGTTTTTTCTTTGGATATACGCACATCAAGTTCATTCCACATTTGATTGTTGTCTAAATGGAAAGTATTCCTTTCATGTGAAGATAGAATTGTTTCAATATTTTTCCAGTATTTTGATCCTAATTTTTCTAGGATTGACGAGCTGTTTTTGTTAAATAACTTGCAGCAAAAACAAAAAACCGCATCTTTTATAATTGAATATATCAACCATGAACGGTATACTTCTTCACCATTGGCTAGTTTTCTCTTATAGTGAATTGGAGAAAATTTTCGATTTTTGTAATATTTGGGAAAATTATATGTAATAATTTGATGTGGTGGATTTTGTAATAAAATCTGACGAAAATTATCATTACAATAGTCAGGCGATTTTCCTGGGTCATTGTAATCTACATAATTAATCGTGGCACTGGTACTGAATTTAATTTCATGTGAGCATTCGCTTTGCATCATAATATCAAACTCTGAAACACTTCTTTTATTTTCTTTTTTTTTTGAAATACTTCATCCGCGTGATCTGACATATTTTGTTGTACATCTGATTGTCCTACACATCTATCCAAGTCGCTGGTGGCTGAACCATCAAGACTTGATTTGAAAATCTTTAACAGTCTATCACTTTCCTTCTCACGCTCTTGAGCTCTGAGAGTTTTGCGCTTACGATTTTGAAATCCCGATGGCTTTTTTGATGACATTTTAAAAGTACTAATGTACCACTAGAAATAATATTTAATTATTTTAATACAACAAAGTAAAATTTGCTATTAAACTTACCAGCAAAGAAGTGCTAAATGTTTAGTCGTATGAAATATAACAAATTAAAATTTACTGCACGTAACTTCACTGACTCAATTAATTTTCTAATAATGCACAAAATTACACTTATCAGTAAAACTGTAATTATCAGTAAACTATAACTGTTGTGTGTTTACTGCGACTGTTTTTATTTCGTTGTGTGCGATAAAAATGGTGATACACAAATAATAACATCGAAAAGTACGTTCTCCGAGAACGGTTCTCGGCAGAATTAAAAATCAAAATTGCACGTGTTTTAGAATGCCGGGTCATGCGCTGCAGCGATCTCTGAATCAACATTAAAATTAGATAACCATCTGCAATGTTCGAAATTAAAAGATTTATATTAAATACAATAATTATCTTATTATATTACCCTGTGTTTATAGTTTATATAATATAATCAAAATTAATAATTATTAGTTATTTTTTAATAATGTCGATTACACTTTCTGTTGCCCCTCTCTGGATAGTGCCCTATGCGACCGCCTAGTTCGCCTTAATGGTAGTTAAATTAATGAAAATAATACGAAATCAATTAATACAGTAAAACCAATTTTAAATTGAATTTAAATTCATTAATAAAATTTACTCTTTTTCAAAACTTTTTCTCTTTTCATAAAATGCAGTTCTGAAAAGAAAAAATTAAAATATTTGATATGTAATAAAAATATTTCAGTTAATAATGAAAAATAAAATATTTGAAGTAAATCAATTTAATTATATTGAATTATTTAAATTTGTTTTAATGCGTGAATGATAGATTTTCACATTTGGATTTTAAGCTTTGAAAGTGACCAATAAAAAAATGTAAATTGCGAGTATTAAGAAAAACAGAATGTTATAATTTATTTTTATTGAAAATATCAAAATATGTCTTTTTCTGTCAAGTTTTCATTCATACGAATGTTCATTATATTCACCAAGTCCAATGTTAAAGTTGAAGTCAACATCTACGTAAGTTTTTTTTGAATATTATATATTCTACGCAATTTCGAAGACCAACCGTTCACTGGTACCTGGATTCTTTATCAAGAAAACAGCGAGCCAGGCTTGAAATGAAAATTACTTAACCGTTTGAAGACGGTAGGCAAGCATTGTCGGCCACGAATTTTGTTCCAGACGTTTAACAATATATAATTACACCATGATATCGGATATTCGTATACTAAAACATTTTATGCTAAAATACTACTTACTAATATTAAAATTAATTCCATCCGCAAACGATTAACTAAGAGAATGAATGATTTGTGCAAACTACAAGTAAACGACCAACACATTGGGGCTAAGGAAGCTCTGATTAAGAAATCTTGCCTGCAGAACGAACCTAATTTATATTTCTCTCCAGGTGAGGAGGTACTTTACCAAAGGGATAACATTTCTCCGCCTATATATAGATGGACCGAGTACATATCTGGGTTAGAAATAATTACATATTTAATTATGTGTCTATTAAACAGTCATGATTTTAATATCACGTCCTACTTGCGTCCACAAGTTAAATTATTCATTGTGTATGATTTCATTTATCTTCATTTCGTTTCCAAAAATAGCTCAATAATTGTTAAAATTTAACAAAAATTAATATGTAGTTCAAGACAACGTGAAGATAATTTGAAAGCGTAATTGAAAACATATCAAAGGTGAGAAAAAGATATTCCTTAGCTGTCTTACTAAGTTGATATTGTAAGTCAGCTAGAAAATATAATGAAAAAAAACAAGTAGATACCTAATTTCACCAGGAATGACTGCAATTTCATGAATCATTGGATCACAAAGGGAAAAAGGATATATTGCGTAATCACAATATTCATCTTTACCTCTTTTGAAATAGGCCGAATAAAGTGCAAAATTCAAGTCGATTTTACCAACAGCCGAGACAAAAAGATCCTGAGACTTAATAGAAATTTGAATAAATTTGAGACATAACTGAATGAAATATTTTTTATTGTGATTACAAATACATGATTCTTTTTATTTTGCATTATTTATACAAGATACTCCAAAGTTTGCACTATGCCTATATTTGTATACTATTGGAGTTTATTGTACATGGTACATATGTAATATCTAAAACAAATACCAGTTTAAAATAATGTTTACTTTTTCACAATAAATGTTGTGAGATTTTTAAAAATACTCTAAAGATTTCTATCAATTAATTGTAATAAAAGAAGTATTTTGTAAAGGAAACAATTTTTTTAAGTAAAAATAATCATCAAATAAAACTTTTAATTATTAAAATAGTTAAAATCAAATTTAAAATTACAAAATAAAAAGTCTCATAAAGTTTTATTAAATATATAGGTTTATTAAAATATAACTGAAATTAATTTAAAAAATAAATAAAATAAAGTAATTAAAAATCGTATGTTGAATGTATGTATGAATATTTAATAAGATCCTATCAAGAAAAATTGCATAGTTTGGATTCTCCTAATTTTGTTTAAATATTGTGTAATAAACTACATATTTTTGAATGCGTGAATTTATTTATAATTTTAATGATTGATACAATTAACACCCGAAGTTCGGGAAAAGAAGATACTAACAAACGTCACTCCTTAATGAGTATCCATATTAAATAACCAAAACTTTTGGGCAAATCCCAAGTATCTTAATTAGTGTTCTAAAAATTGTAAACAATAGAATTTCATAAGACAAAATAATCATAATTCGAAATAATTACAAAAAACAATTTTTGTATTCTTCCTAGAGTTGATATACATTTAAAATGAGGTAGCATAAAGTTTTATCTTGGGTTTAACAGTTTTGGGTTTTATCGCTAACGTAACTGGATACGGCGTGATGCAAAAAGTTAAAAGTATCCTAGTAAAAGAAAAATAACAAAAGAATAAAAATAACGAGAATGACAAATCTTCAACTGATTAAAATTAATTTCATTTTATAAATTCGCTCCGCATTTCAAGCTCAAGGCAAAACTGACAAAACTAAAGCCCAACCATAGCTATGGTCATGGGACTCGTTCCAAGATGAATTATCAAAACATCAGGAAGAAGAATTTATGATGTTTTCTTTATTGAAATATTTTTGTTGAGGATACCTAATTAATAATACAAAAAATAATTATTAAATGCGTATAATGATTGGGGAAATGATGAAAAATGGATGTTTTGGAACTCAGTAAAATAGAAGTGGAAGAGGTATTGAAAAATGAGAAGAGATCAGAAGAAAATCAATAAAATCAAACAATTGAATAAAAGAATGTCATTTCTAATTAACAAGTACAAGTGCAAAAGAAAAAAAAAGAAAACAAAGTTAAATTTATCTTGTTATCTCGAAAGTCTATTTAATATAAAGAAAAGAAGGGACACTGGGAATCCAATAGATGGGATAGTCGAAATAATAAATATCTTGACAGTTGTCAGAGATTATGGAGTGCCAGATTGGACAGGTAAAAAAATGAATGCATTATCAATAAGTGCCGTAAGATGGCAAATTATAAAAACTAGACATATTGCTAGGAAAATTGCTAGGCGATTTAAATTTGCGAGGATATTTTGAATAAATTAATGAGAATCAGAAAATCAGTTGGAGAGACAAGAAAACTTGCGTACTGAATTAATAAATCAAAGGTTGTTGAAGAATTCAAGTCAAGTCAAGAATATAATCAGATCAATTTTGCGGATTCCCCGTTACCGGCAGTGGTCAAGTGGTTGTGTTCTCAGAGTATTATCATTATTGTGAATCACATTTGTTTATATCCCTACAATTTGTGATATTCCTACCCGAGGGTTGTAATAAGCATTTGCAACATTTGAAGTGTAATGTAAATTGGTATTGTTGAATTAGTTCTAATTAATTGTGATATAATCAATAAAGTTTTACGTGGTTGGAATTTGTCATTATCGTTATTAAATAACACACACTCGGAGTCAGACCACTAACTGTTAGTTTCATAATCACCGACAAACTACAATATATCTAACATTTTTAATATTTTTAAGTTAATAATATTTTTAATGAAGTGAAAATATCGTATTTATTATGAATTTCATGTCATAAATGAGTTTGTTACAAAAGCTAAGATTTATTCAATTTTTATTTACAATACATATTTTTTAAATATCCACTAAAATGATTTTGTTTACTACTAACTTCAGGAAGAATAATTTGTGTGATTGTAGTATTTGTTTTCTACGTGAAATGACTTTAAAAAATCTTTTTTTATCAATTTGTGAAAACATTAAAAATATATTTTATTTCGCACATATTTTATGCCGGTCGTGCATAAATGTTGTCCTTATTTTAAGTATGTGTATTTATTTTTTCATAGACAATATAACTAGCTCCAAATGGGATATAAATGGATATGGATGAGTTTACAAGGGTTTCTGTGCAATAAAGCTGCTGTAATTCCAGTGGACAGAATTTCCTAAAGAATAATATCTAAGAATTATATCCGAATGTGTAGATGGCATTATGTATTATGCTTACAATGCCAGTAACTATTGAAAGTGGCGAACACATTTTTTCAAAACTCAAATTAATGAAAATTGTATATAAGATCAACAAAATCTCAAACATTGCTTACTAGTTTAGTGATTTTGTCCGAATAAATTAGATTTTTAAAAATATTGATTTTTCATTGTTATTAAAAACTTTTTCATACAAAGAAATACAAAAACTTCAATTTAATTAATCATTTTTAAGATTATTTTTTATTTTAAAATTTTCATTTATCTTCATTTCGATTAAAAATCAATATTTGTATTTCTACTTATCACATCTTTTTACACTAACACGTTTATGTATTGTGTTAAATAAGAAAAATATTGATCTAGTCCAAATGAAAATAATTTCTTAAAAAAAATTATTTTAGCTTCCTTAAAGAACATTTATAATTTAAATTGAATTCACTATCTTTGCGTGTAGGGGGAGAAGAATGATTGAAGAATTTAAAATATATTTATTAACTAATACAATATAGTTTTGAAGGTTTGAATGGTGAACGTTGGAATTTGTATTAAAATCTTCATTTTGTATTGGTTCCATTTCTGCGACTGAGATTGTTAAAAGCAAACAAGCGGCCATAATCAATATTGATCCAAAATAATGGTTTGGTCTTTCTTTTCAAACTTCAAATGCGAACTGATATTTCCAAAAGGTGAACTTGGAACATTGATGGCACAGAAATATATTATGAACAAAGAGATTGATTAAATAGTTAAAAATACGATTCTTGGGCAATTCGTCGCAGGACAATTCTGGAGAAAATATGGGAGCAGGATAATTAAAATATAATGTTTAATAATTAATTAAGCCATATACACATTACGCAATAATACAAATAAAATATAATGTTATTATATGAAGAGTTAATTTAACACAAATAAATGTCGATACAATATTTATTTATTAATCCAATAAATTAATGTTGTCCCGCGGGTAATTGATTGATGTTCGATTCTCATAATCCAGTACAACAGTGCGCAATCGACGATCCAGATCTCGATATTTCTTATTCCTCGGCGGAGGAACTTCACCTGCAATCATACGCTTAACGTCCATTTGGTTGATGTTCTGTTCTTTCTGAAGTTTGACTACTAACCTCGACAGAGTTGGATGTACAATTTGAACTGTCAGTCCAATATGCATTGTACCATCCTTCCACTGCGCTGTTAGTACGAGGAATGTTATCATGAACAGGTTGGTAGCAGTCCCAGATATCGGATGAAAAAAGACCAGTAGATGCTGCGTGAGAATGTTGAGATGGTAGTTTTAATATAACAACGGCCTTTGTATGATCGATCATTATTTTTTTCTGATTACAAGAATTCTAAAGTCATATCTATGAGCTGCAAAGTTCTTTAAATATTCAAATTACATACTTTTAAGTGATTAAAAATCATAAACCAAAAAACAAATGATTTTTGGAAATAATTGCAGAAAATTTAAATTTCAAAAACAATAAAATCTTATATTTTAATAATTAAAACAATTAATTTTCAAAGACAACATAAAAATTGGAAAAATAAATTAATTTTTTTATTATAAATTAATTGAATATTAAAATATAACAAATTCTAATTTTTCTAATTTATTTTTCTTAGATTTTTCTTATATAATGGAATTGCGTTCAAATCGATAAAAAATGGTAAAATTTATAAAAATAACAAATAATTACCCATTAAGACTGTCTAGGTTCAATCAATAAAGTACAAAAATTATTCTTATTTAGTTATGGTATAAATTATAATTATTAAACCTAAAATTAAAGCATAACATTTATAATAGTATAGGTTTGCTTGCTTATATACATATAATTTTAATAACACAATAAATGATTTATTTTATTGTTTTCATATATATTACAAATTTCTGATTCGAATTGTCCGCGCCGAATTATCCGTTTACCAAATATACATGGTAAATATAAGAAAGCGCCATTCACACTTTCGTTTTACGGTGTATTTCGACAGTTTTCCTGTCATCATCAGGTAGGATAGAATAACTGTAGAAATTATAATTTGAGAAAATATGGGTGTGATTCTGTTGGTGTGGGTGAGTTTGATGAGTTAAATAAATTAAATAGCGACTGCAATAACGATGAGCTTAAATTTGTGTTGGTTTTGCCGTACTCAGAAGGTTTTACATATTATAAAATAAATATAAGCAAGCAGTTTTATGAATTTAAATTATAAGATTTTGTCAAATTCATGTAAAGTGCGCAATATGTTTATCAATAAGTCTATAACTCCGGTTGGATTGTGTTCTGATCTCATTTATTAGTTTATATGTAGCATTGGAGAGACTTGCCATCATCAATGTATTCGGGCTCGAAATTATAGATCGAAGGTATTGACCAATATTAGTGAGCACAATATGGGCTGTAAGAGAATAATAGGCATGTCTGATTTTAAAATTTTATTAAAAATTTGATATAATTTGTTCAAAAATCAATAATTTCTACAGTTTTTATATCCTACCTGATGATGGCAGGGAAATTATCGAAATATACCGCAAACCAAATGTTTGAGTGGTGCTTTCTTATAAAGAGTTAAGAAAGAAGTAAAGCAGTACAATATTCCACAAATTGTTGCGATTCCACATTTTTGAATACATTTTTAATTTTCTTTTGATTAATTGAAAAATCAAGGTGGCAAGAAAATGTGAATATTTAAACAACATAATTTTTTATTTATTACATCAATAATTCATTTGTAATTTTAATTTAAATAATTAAAAAAACTTAATAAAATTAAATGTGCAATGAATTCACTATCTTTGTATATTGGAGATATCAGAATTTTAATTGAAAAAAAATTTAATTAATGAAAATAAATAATCGTAAAATTTCAGTTTGCAATTGAATTTTGTTATGAGTTTGTGTCAATTACTGTTTTAAGTGAAATTATTTTCAATAGTATCAGAATTTATTTTTAAAATTATTTTTCGCAAAAAATGGCCAAATTCTTAATTATATCAAGAAATAATGATAATATAATATAAACGATTGTGTGCGACTTATATGATATTTTTTACGGAAAAATATGTAATTTACGCAGATGTGACTAATACAGTGGGACTTATACCAACAAAATACGGCATTCATTACCATTATTTATAATTTGTTTATCCACACGCGCAAACGAAATTATGGTTCCCAGTAAACTTAAACGACACTTCGTGGAAAAAAAGTATGAGGTGTTTTGAGGGAAAAAATATTTATGCCGATTCCTGAAAGCACAAATTTTAGTAAAGAAGAAAATGCTGAAAATATTATTTTAACTCATTTGGAAATTGCGGTTATTGCTAAGATATGTCAAAATGATGTGGATAAAGTAAAACATATTCCATTGTCACATCAAACAAAATAGAAGTCATCACAAATATATCAATAGTGAAAATAAATCACATTTTAGGAATGAGAAAAATGATGAGCAAAATAAAATTTCTTGCATCCCTTTATTGAAAATTAAAGATAAAAATTTCTTTAAAATGTAAGAACAACTCAAATTTTTCAACGATAAAAAATAAATTTTTCAAAAAATTCTAAAAATATAATTTAGAAAAATAAAGTTATTCTTACCATAAAATCTCTGTAAAAACAGCGAGACATTTCAAATAATATTCCAAAATATATATGCAAAAATAAAATCATGAACAATATTATAATTAAAATAATTCAATTAAACTATTGATTCATTTATTATTTTCTTTGTCATTTAAATCAAAATAATTATTTAATTCTAATCAATATTAAAAAATAATAAATTTTTTAAACTTTAAATGAATATTTTTGGATAGTTATATATGAATTTATTTAGGTTCAAAAAGTAATAAAATTGTTTTTATATTCTAAACCAAAAGCTCCTTGTTATAAAGAAGTTCATTTTTATTGTCATTTTCTTTGTCTCATTACTTGATTCATACAGAAAATAATTTATATCATGTAGTATTCTTTTATTGCAATAAAGTTGTTAGACTGTGTGGATCGAGTAATAATTGTATCCATTAAAATTAATAAAAGATTCGAAATTCAAATATTTAATCTTATTCACAATATTCAAACAAGAGGATTATGTTATGCCAATAATATATTGAGCAAGAAAATTAAAATTATATAATAATATTATAATTATACTTACATTTAAATTATTAATATAATATTTTCAATTATTATTTACATATTATATTCTAAATTAATTAAAACACAATATTTTAATTAGTTAATTAATTAAATTAAAGCTTTATTTAACTTATTCCTTACAAAAGTGTTGGGCGAAAACTGAATTTAAGCCCGTATATCATTCATCGGAAAAAAGCACACATATATAGTACTAGGTAAAGTTAAAATAAAATAAATACAAGAGTAAGATGTATGGAGCTAAACAAACATAGATATAGCAATGATAAATAACAGAAAGTAAAAAATGCGAGTTAATGGCGATAAAAGAAAGTAGGATTGGAAATTCATTAAAAATCAATTAGAAATCAAAATTATAATATAAATGATAAGAAGAATATTCTATGAAAATGTCAAAATCCATCATGGCCGCTAAAAGATTCGTTGAAGTTAAGTTATAAATTAATGATGAAATTTTGTGGTAGACCAAATTTTTCAATTGGCACTTGTTTAAAAGTAAGGAATCTATATATCATGTTATGATTTAATTATATGTTCGGATCATCGATTGTGATTTTTCTTTTTGTATTTTTAAACGAAATCACTTTCAATGGTCAAAATCATGCACCTTTTTCGACACACAGCCAATACACAAAACTGCAAATCAGTAAAATGAACATATTTATTGACTTACGAGGAGTGACTTGTACTGTGCCCAGTGTGGACAATGGCAAGTAGCGGGATAAATGCCCTAACGCCTCGGTGTCTCAACTAAAACCTCGTGTTTGTTCAAACATGGTCGCTATTAGAAGCTGCTAGCACATCTTCTAAATTATTTTTTAAATCAGGTTCAAAAGTTAACGTCATAATTCCAAGTATTTATTTAATGAAATATTTTATAATTTTCAAACAAATTTTCATCGTTGAATAAAATATTTTCAAAACCATTTATTAAAATTTCGATATTTAAAATATATTTATTTAAAGATTATTTACAAATAAAACTTCTTTAAAAAAGCCTATTTAATTTTTCAATTTAAAAATTATTTTAAAAGTTATTTATAGTCCATTATTTATCATTTAAAATTATCTTAATAAATCAATAAAATATTTAATTCTCAGCTGAAAACACTTCACAGTCGCAATAGGTAAGACGAATAATCGCGGAACGTCAACCGGCAAGGTAATGTTGAGGATACCTAAATAGCAAATAATATAATAAATAAATAAATTACCTTGGGGAAATCGTCATAACAAACGAGACTATTTAGTGGAACTCGGAGAAGGAAACAAAAGTAAAGAGAAATGGAAAATGAGAAAAAGAAACCAAACAAAATAAAACAAACAAGGAAGCAATATAAAGGTCATTATTAATTAATTGGTTCAAAGAAGAAAAGGAATTTCAAATTCCAAAAACAAAACGAGAGGAAGAAGGGATACTTGACAGCTTGTCAGAGACATAGGAATTGCAGAGAGAAGTCAACAATTTGATTATCTCTAGTACCACAAATGTTGGTTGAAAAATTGACACAAAAAAATTCAGACAATAAATCAGAACGGAAAGCGAGGCAAGAGTCTACGGAAAAAGATGATAAAACTAACGGAGAAATTGTGGGAGAAATTTTATAGAAGTCATTGAGACGATTTGTTGGAGAATAATTGTTAAAGAATAATTGTCGGAGAAGATTTTCAGAAAAGAATTAGTTGAGAAATAAACGAAAAGAAGTTATTTGAATATTTGAATAAAGTTGTCGAAGAAAGTCAAAAAAAAGAACCAACTCAAAGTCCCAGTCGATAGATCAATCGTCAGTTAGTGATCTTTTAATCCGGTGTTGTACACGAGTGCTATTCCTCACTGAGTGTTGCAATAAGCATTGTATAGTCACTGAGAAGAGTGTTAAATCGAGTGTCAGTAAATGTGCAAATCTAAATTAAAATCAACCAGTCTTTAAATAAACTTTTTAAACTGGTTATTTAATTTGTCAAGACTTAAAATAAATTAATTTGTTAGATTTAGAATACATTCGATAGTACCTTGTTTTGGGTTTTCGGTTAATTTAAGTCGATTACCTCTGACTCCTCGTGTCCTTTTAATCAAAACAATGAACTACCCAACGTATATTTGTATCACAAAAATATATTCTTTTCTCAACAATAAATAATCAATTATCAAAGTTAAGTTTGACCGAATCTCAGCTTGGTTTTGATGCTTTGACAAAAGATAATATTCACCTTTTATTTCCTTAGATTCTCTCGAACAACGTCTTCCTTTTCTCTTTGATCTGATCCTTTATCACCTTTTCGTTTTCTTATTCAATATCTTCTTTTTCCCTAATATCCTTAATTCGTTTTTACCTGTTCCTAAACTCGATTTCTTCTAACCCTAGCTGAGGCAAAATGCCGATTTGCTCTGATTTTATTATTCCTTATATACTCTTCGAAATCGGGATGACAAATGGTTATTGCCGAGCCAATCTCTCACTTGACATTCGACTCCATATATCTGCTTCGACTGTCACCCATAATGGTCCAACGAACAAAGATAATTAATGGCCCGTCCGGCCTTTCTGCACGCACTATCTTCTCCTTGTTCTTTTCCAATTAATCATTGTGTCACGCTAATGAGCCCAAATCCTCCTTCTCTCTACTTTTCTGCTTGTTTACCCAGCTTGGGTTTCTTTCATCTCTCGGGTTCTCCATTGGCTCGGGTTTTCTATTAGCCAATTAATGAATTAGTTAACGTTTTCTGTTTTTACACATTTAAATGCTTTTCGACCCATCCTAACCCTTTTCTGATAAATCCCTGATCATCATTGTAAGGAGTTAGTAAATCTCTATATAAAATTATTATGGTTAGATGGTAGAAGTGAGATCAGTTAGTAAAAATAATTATTTCTGTTAAATTTTTATATTTAAATTCTATATTAAATTATATCATATTATATTAAATTATATTAAATTAAATCAATTAAATGTATGACCAGTAATTACATTAATATTAATAATTATCACGCCTCAGTGTTTAAATACTCTAGTAAACGGCACAATTTTGAAGTTGTTATAAAAATAAATGCTTGAAGAAGACTTGAATTTAATTGCGTCTAACATGGCGACCACGACCACGGATTTATTGATAAGCAGACTATTACCTGAGAAATTTCACAAAGGCGATGATTTAGAAAATTTTATCAAGGATTGTCAAAGGTTTTTGGTGCGACAAAAACAACAATTAGGATGCAAGTAATATTAACTACAACATTACTTGACAGATCGCTAATGGATGATTATGAAGCAGCCGAAGGAAAAACTATGGAAGAGAAACTTCGATATGCATTTTCGAAACCGACATCATTAATGGATGATCTAAAAGAAGCTTTGAGTTATGAACAATGATCAGATTCAGCCGAAACCTTTATAGAGAAAATTAAAAAGATGACAAAGAAATTAATAGCGCACAAATGGGATGAAGAAGAAATTGAAAAATGCCTGCTTACAAACTGTGTAAGAGATCGAGAAGTTAAAAAAGAGATCGAGATGAAAGATTTGAAAACATCAGAAGAAATAAAAGCGACAATAAAGAAATTAGAAAAGGTAAACAAAATTATGGACCATATTAATGTTGTGAAGACTTCACCGGTTGCTCAAAACTACAGAAGCTACAGAGATGTTGCTCAAAGAGGAATGGTAAACGGAAATAATAATTTCAAGTAGCGAAACGTCAGTAACCGACAATTGGAATGCTGGAAATGCAAGAAAATGGGTCATATTAGTCGAGAATGCCAAATGAAAAAGAAAATGACGTGTTTTGCATGCGGAATTGAAGGCCACGTACGGCGAGAATGTTCAACGATTCAATGCCAGAGATGTCACTTACGTAATTTTAAAATGTTTCCTTTAAATAATTTTAGATGTTATAGTTATTTTAATACTGATCGATCTTTAATAAATAATAATAATAATCCTAAAAATCAAGAAGAGTATAATGAAATTAAAGAAGCAGAATATAATAATAAAATAGTAAATGAAAAAGTTTATAAAGTTATTAAAAAGGCAGAAGATAAATTAGAGAGAAAGGAAATTGGGTGGATTAATGAAATATCAGAGGAGCTAAATATTTTCACTAAAGATGAATGGAAACGACCGAAATTGAGTTATGACAAAATGCAAGGTAGACCGAGTACAACTCTTGAAATTCAGGGCTATAGAATGGAATGCTTACTAGATACAGGAGTAAGAGTAAATGTAATAGCAGAAGCAGTTGTGGAAAAATTAGTGAATGTGAAAATCATAAAAACAGATGAGATGTTAAGATGTGCAAATGACAGTTAATTAGAGACAATCGGAAAAATATATATTGATGTTAGAATTGGTAATATGGAAAGAAAAATAACATTTATAATAGTTAAAAATATTGTTCCAGATATAATAGGCGGAGTGGAATTGCAGAAAGAGTTTGGAATTGAATTAAACTACATCAAGCAAAATGAAGAAGGATATAATGAATTTGTGTGTGAAATTACAGATAACGAGAGATGTCAAAAAGCAATAGAAACTCTAAGATTAAACGAAAATAAAAGACTGTTAGAGATTGCTAAAAACAATAAAAGTATTTTTATGGCTAATAACTGGGATATTGGATGTACTGATTTAATTGCACATAAAATCATCACAAAACAAGGGTTAATTATGATAAAACCCAGAAGACAACCCATCAATTTAGAGGAGAAAATAAATGCTGCTATAAAAAATTTAGAAAATAATGATATCATAAGAAGATGTAATTCACCTTGGAATACGCCGTTAGTATGCTGTGGAAAAGACAAAAAAGATATCAGACTTTGTTTAGATTTTAGACAGCTTAATAAGATTACTGAAAGACAAGCTTTTCCTATGCCGAATGTAGAAGAAATTCTAGATACATTACATGGATCTAAGTACTTTAGTTCTAGAGACCTTGGGAACGCTTATTATCAGGTGAAATTGGACATAGAATCGCAAGAAAAGACAGCATTTTCTACTAAAGAAGGGCAATTTTGTTTAAATAGAATGCCTTTTGGCATTGCGGCGGCACCGGGTACATTCCAAGAATTAATGACAAAAATATTGAAAGATCTATGGAAAGAAGGAGTTATGGTGTATTTAGACGATATTTTAATTTTTACAAGAACAATTGAAGAACATTACAATGTGTTTGGAAAGGTTCTAGAGAAAATACGGGAAGCTAAATTGAGAATCAACCCAGAAAAATGTCAGTTATTAAAGAGCGAAGTAAAGTTTTTAGGGCACATTATTAACAGTCAGGGGATTCGGACAGATCAAAGTAAAATTGAGGCTATTAAATCATTTCAGAGGCCTAGTGTATAAAGAATTTGAGAAGCTTTTTAGGTATATGTAACTATTATCGGAGATTTATTAAGGAATATGTAACAAAATCAAGAGCGCTAGAAATAAAACGAAATCATGAAAGAAATTACTTATTAACAGACGAAAACGGGAGGAAAATAACGAGGAATATAGAAAGGTTAAAGCATTTTAAAGAAGGGGGATGTAAGGAGTTAGTAAATCTCTATATAAAATTATTATGGTTAGATGGTAGAAGTGAGATCAGTTAGTAAAAATAATTATTTCTGTTAAATTTTATATTTAATTCTATATTAAATTATATCATATTATATAAATTAAATCAATTAAATGTCATGACCAGTAATTACATTAATATTAATAATTATCACGCCTCAGTGTTTAAATACTCTAGTAAACGGCACAATTTTGAAGTTGTTATAAAAATAAATGCTTGAAGAAGACTTGAATTTAATTGCGTCTAACAATCATCTTGTTGGTCGTTATCTGATCTATACCTGTCCCATTTCCCCATTCGATTTCGATGATTTTTTACAATTTAATGATTTTTCTCGGATTTCCGGATTCTTGCCTTTCGCAATTGCTTTTACCATTTTCTAATACTACTTTCATCATACTTTCCTTTACTATCAATTCTGTGCATGATCACACTTTTATTTGTCTTCTTCTTCACTTACTTTTCATTTAAATTTTCAACCTAATTTCATTTTAATTTATTTTAATTTACGGATCTCAACATTTGAATAAATTTTCAGATCATTAAAACACACATTTAATTAATTAAATAATGTTGTTATTTTTGAAATAAAATTGTAATTGAAATAAATTTTGAAATTAAATTATCTTTACACAATAACCATTTAACTAAATATTCAATAATAATACTAAGATATTGAATTTGCAAGTCTTGAATATGATACTTGAAATTACCTTCTTGTATTAATTTCTTGCAACGCCACAAGCTCGTAGCAAAACGGAAAACTACCCATGATGATCTTCAAAAGTAAGTCCACATTTAATATTGCGAGTTTTCCAGGTTCAGGAAAATCAAGACAATGTTAATAGCGTTCAGGCAGCTATTTCAAGTGGAGATGGATATTTACGACTAAGACTTACGGTACAATTCAGAAGATGAGTGGAATACGTCACATTGACCAAGAATTCCACGCGCAAGATTACGAGCCTTGGAGTAGACAAGCTAGTAGATGCAGTGGATCACGACCCAGGAGCCCCAGGTGGAAAAAACGAAAACCTTGATAATGTTAGTATATCCAATTTAAATGTCAATCATGGGTTTAAAACATTATAGTTTTACGATCATTTGTGTGTTTGTGGCAATGATGGACAAGCCATAAGTAGTGAGCATGTTGTTGAGTGCAGCGTACTGTTCCAAAATAAATTAATGAGTTATATGATGAAGTGGGAGTAACCTAGTGAGTGAAATTCAGTTGATGAGATCAAGGACCACCTAATTAAAGCTCCTTCGATTTATCAGGGCACCCTTAAAATTTCATTGTGTTAAGACTCAACGCTATATAACATATGTTCCTTGACTTATACTTAAATGTTTTATTGATATTTGGTGGTCCAACTGTCTGATGGAAAGTTATCGTATTCGAATCGGGAAACTCAAGGAGGAGTTCACAAATTGAGGGTACCTAGTTCCGCCCAGAAGTAATGCTGAATAAGATGAAACTCGTAGAGAAGTTACAAAAGAAGCCACCAGGACCAGAGAGAGATCTGCGCATTGAAAACTAGTGTCGGACAGTTACCACTGAGTTGAATGCAGCTATTAAGATTCAATCACTAATCAATCGAATACAAACATCTGTAGCGGTAGGGACTGTGGCTTGAGAAATTGTAGTAAACAATTTGCAAAAATAACGACGACTAAGGAAGCCCAATAACCCTGGAAATCACGAGCGTGATACCTGATGCTGTCCAAAAGAATGACTACATTTTGGGACATTAGTCCTGCCTGTTTTGCCAGGCCTCGATCTGCCCCGAAAAACATAATGTAAATAAATAAATAGCTGAATTTTCATGTGTTCTTGTTTGGATATAAGTACTAAAGGGAAAACCCACCGAGCCGACGATAATTTGTCGCAATTGTACCACAATTTGTTAGAATTAATCAACTGGTTAATTTCAGGACGTAATGAAACCTACACGTTGCACGAGACTCTACAGGACACTCAAGCGTTAGCAAGGAGGATGTCGTCGAGTTGGGTAGAAATACTCTGGAGAACGACAAACGCGTCGATTCGAAATAGGACTTCCCTGCTGTTTAATGGCTAATAAATTTTAGTTTAACATAATTTGAGTTTATTACAAATCAAAAAAGTATTTTATCTTTTAGAGGACCTAAAATTAAGTCGGACACATGCCTTTTAATGATAGTCCACGAGTCCGTCAAATGCTTGACAATTATAGTGTGCAAAGGTACTCTTATCTTTCACGAGTACTGACCCATTCGACACAGTTCCAAATTTGATTACTCAACGGAAATTAAATCCGCAACAAAGAATGCTTAATTGATTGAAGGAGGAAACCCATGTGAAATCAGTATATTAGGAATATGATTATTTCAGTCGTCATATTGGGATTTGCATTTGTACAACCAGGTCCTCCATAAGCCACTGAATCGATACATAAACGGAACCCATTAATAAAATGAAATATTAGAAATCTATAATTTCAAAAACATGAAAAAAAAACAATGAAAGTCATTCTAATTTACTGTCATAACATCGGTTACATTTCTAGAAAATAGAGAAGCTGAATCAAGAGCTTCCTCTTAAAAAACGACACCTCTAGCACCCGGCCCTCCACTGACAAACTGGCTATATCATTTAGTTTACTGTTGATTGCCTTCGTACCACCGCCATGTGTTTATATATATTCTATCGTCAACACCTCCATCCGTGTGACGATTATGAAGAAGATGACGGAGATCAGAATGGAAGTGAAAATGATAAAGTATGAATCGAAAAACTGCTAGCTCATTATCACTAGTATAAATAAATCTCCATCAAAAGCAATTGAGAATCTGAGGTATGAAATGCGTTTTCAATTGGATTGTCAACATATGTCGTGCATAAAATATCCTTTCTGTATAACTTGCATCAATGACGTATCTTAAGAAATGTTGATAAGGAAATAATCTTGATAAAAACAATTTTAATATTGAACAAATCGTGTTTAGTTAAAAGTTAATGGTCATGTTTCAATCCAATATTTTAATAAGATAACCAGTAGCGCCTTGTGATCAACGTTCCTCTAAGCTGCGCGCGCAGCACCTCCAACTCCCCATCGCAGCAAATAATTTTCAGCGCAGTATATTAAATTCAACCGTTTCATGGCAGTGTTGCTAGTAAAAAGCACACGGAAATTGTCGATGTAAATGGACCATTGCGTTCATTTTGAATATTTAAAAATTTTCAATGTTAATAACCAGATGCATAATAACGGTATAGTTCCTGTAGTGTCGTTTAAAACTCTTACAACCACGTTATAGCATTTTGACACCATTTTTATTTAAAGGCTGCTCAGGCGCAGCTGACTTTGCGCGCACTCTGCTTTTTGGCTTAGAGGGAACCATTGCTGTGATACTGTTTCGTCTACACTCTTCCCAGAAAAACATAAAATGATGAATAGCTTCGTTTGTGTCATGTGATAATTTTCCTCTCAAAGCCTTCACTGTCAATGCCACTGGCATTCATCAGAAAACTTAATAGAAAGACGTTACCTCTGTCTCACGCAGCTTGTACGACTCAGAACCGTTCGCATCTACAACATCTTAAAAAACCTATATATTAATTATATGTTGTGTTTGATCCTAATTAGTGAGTGGAAAAAGATAAATAAATAAAATAAAACCCCAAGTTCACTAAGTCTAAATATAGCTGCTTTTTCGTTCAATTGTTTTTATTTAATTTTATAGTAAATAACAACATAGAACTTTCATCGTATTTTCCAAGTATGTCACAAGAATACTCCAAAACGGTAAACGGTAGAATTGTGACATGTACACATGGTCATTCTGCTTGTCATTTCTAGGTCAGCTGTGCCAATTTGCTTTCAACTCTTTTCGCTCAAAGTCAGCTTCATTGACAGACGAGAGCTGATTATGGAGATGGTCAAGGTCGAAGTATCCGTCATTTCCAATTTCGAGTTATCAAAAGTTTTCAAAAGTTAATGAAGGAGGCTTTGAAGAATTAACATACACATGATTTAATTAATGCTTTCAGAATTGATAAAATTTATTGAATTTTGCATTGATAATTATGTAATTACTAATAAATCTATAATTATAATCATTTTTATGAATACAGTCGAAGATGTTTGAAATATTATTGCAAAAATGTATTTAAAAAGTTGTCTTTTAATTTATTGTATTAAAGTTAATTCACAATAATTAGGCACAGAGGAGCAAAAAATTGACTGGAATAATAAATTGGGCTATTTTGAACATCTGTTAGAAGGTTTATTAGATTATATAGCATACAACGTTCGCCATCCACCTATAAAACGGTTACCATTTCCCAAAAAGACTAATAGCATATTTTAACAAAATGGTACTCAAAAAACATCAAGATGTATGCATATGGCTTTATTTTTACAATTGAATGAGATTTCATATTACTTTTCACCGTGGGTGATTTTCGGGGGATACCATTGTGGTTATTAACAGACATTATGAGATTCACAAGTTTCACTATGTGCGAACTTGTTTACTTAGACTCCAATGTTTGATTATAAAATAATGAAACATATATTTATTTACCTGAACTAATAATAAATTTTTCATTATTTCGTTGTTTTTCTCCTCTATTATTAAGCTTGATGCGTAATGGCACTACTATGAAAAACTTTACTTGGCATATAACTGTCAGGACCTCCTGGTTTCTGTAAATGGGATTCTTATATAATTCCAGAATGAATATGCATTTCGAGCTCGTTGTGGTATAACCTAAATAATAACTAGACTGATCGGGAGGATAACGCCATGACCACATATTATGAAAGATCCTGGACTCGGAAAAAATAATTGAATACAAATGTCATTTGGCATAACTAAAGATTTAAACATTATATCAATAAATAAAATATATTGTTTATCTATACACTTTAATTTACTTTCGAAATTCAAAATTAAATGTCTAACGAAATAACTGAAGTTGCTGAAGAAGTTGAACATCAGAAGTAGTTGCTGAAGTGAAGAACTTGAACCAATCAAGCAAGACCAATCAACAAATGTCATAAATAAATATTGCATTTTAATATCGAATTGTATCATATTACAAGATGTATGATAAAACCAATTAAATAGCCACTCGGTAATTATTTGTTTATTGAATATCTCGGTGATTATTGAGATACTTCAACAAGGTTTTAAATTTAGAATCTTTTAAATTGTTGTGGCTCATGCAATTTTTCTGAGTATTAAACTTTGATTAAAACCAGTTAACTGACTCCGCTATGACCACAAGTGTTGAAATGACAAAAGTCTAGCAAAGACTTTTGTGACATTAGACCCATTATATATGAAAAACATAAATTAAGCCAATCTGAGCGATTCAAATCATCTTTGAAGTTTTGACTTAAATTTGTTGTTTGACTATTGAATCGGAAAGTAATTGACTGACTACTTTGTTTGATTTCAAAAAACCTCGTTCTTTTCGGGTTTAGTCAGGCTTCATCGAGCAGTTGAGCCATCGACCGACATAACATAATTTCATTAGATTATTAAAAGATCTATTTCATTTTATGGAATTGAAATCTTTTAAAATGGATCATTCGTCTCGAAAGAGCATTATTATTTAACTGCAGGGTTGCACTCAGAAATAGAAATAATTTCCATCTTCTTGAATATTCATCCAATTAGACAATTCTTCATTATGCTAATGGAATGAGAAATTGCGTGATAGTAACCATGTTTCTCTTATTTTCTTCAGATCCTTAAATTGACAAAGCTTCCATGACTTTGTGGATCATTTGCAAACGTTATTCGAGTGGAGGTGTCACGAAGAGATTATGTAGGAAAACAATTAAGTGATAAATTTAAGCCTTTTGCTACGAAAATTTATTAATGAAATATTTCCGACTATAAGATAGTCCTTGGCAATCTATTAGTATGTATTTATCTAATATATAATCGTCAATGTGTGACTGTCTGCCTGTCTGTAGTTTGCTATATACATCCAAATTTCTGAAGATATCTCAATAAATTTTGCACAGCTTTCTCTTTTACCCAGCCAAAATTTATAGGTTGCTTTCCACCCAAATATTTGATAACATGGGGTACATTATTGCTGATCCTGCTTAATGTTACTACGAAAAGTATAATCAGAAAATTAATCAGAGAAACAGATAAGTGTTTCTTTGGGTGGGTTTGAATAGCAAAATTGTTCATTCCTTTCAGGACAACCCTTTACGAACCAGTAAGGTTAACACTCCGATAAAAACGGATCTATGGTCAAGATAGGCCAAGTGTTTGAAACAAAAATCTTTTCGGTTTAAGTTTGCATTAAAGATAGCAAAATGTTTATAACTGGATAGAGATTTGAAAAAAAATAGATAGTTTTGGAAAATAATTGCGTTTTACTGAAAGAAAACAAATTTAACAACACAAACTTATGCTGCCCAGTCAACGCCTGGTACCCCAGCTAGATATATATATATATATATTATATATATATATATTATATTTTATTTATTTATTTATATATATATTATTTATTATTTTATATTTATTATATTATATTTAGATTTATTAAAGACTGAATCAGTCAATATGTGGGTATTGAGTGGTGATTAGAATAAGAACTCTTACTCTGACTCCAAGCGTGTCTTTGACTGACCCACAAATAACAATTAACACTGGAAACTTTATAGAATATCACAAATATTTTTACACTGATACAATTGACTCAACAGCTAAACTATTATACCGTGCTTATTACAACACTATGGTGAGGAATAGCCACACTCGTATAACTTTGATTTGACAAATCTCTCACAAACTGAGGAGTGTAATAATTGGTAATTTTAGCTGGTTGTTCTCTGATTTTGACTTGGTTTTACTCGCCTGACTTCATTCTATTATCAACAGAATAAACTCTTCGCTGATTCTCTTTAATCTGTTTCTTTTTAGTTTCTCTGTTTCAACTTTATTCAAATATGTCTTCAAATTGTTCTCTCAATGTCTTCTCCAAACTGCTCGATATACAATTCTTCCACGTCTTCTTAATTTTATAATTCGTCCTCCTCTCTAAGTGTCTTTTTTATCGTTTCTTTCTTATCCATATCCTTGCCTGCTTCTGCTGTTCCTTTTATACCTAGTCATTTGTACACTCAGTTTATCTCCAATCCCATCATTTTTCCCAACATGATTTATCAGGTCTTTCTGCGACCAAGTTATCTTTGAAGCTGTCGCAATGTTTATTAATTTTTCCTTTTGGGGCTCCGGCCTGCTTTTGTTTTGTTTCCTTTATCTCTGACACGCTGTCCAAGAATCAGAATATTGTTGTTTTTGTTTTTCCCGCCGATTTAAAATTCCTTTTCCTTTTTGTACAAATTAATTAGTACTGACCTAGGTTTTTATTTTCATGTTTGATTTCTTTTCTTTCCTTCCTCCTCCTCATTTTCTCATTTCTTTTTGCTTCCACTTTTTTTCTGAGTTCCCATAGATCGTCCCTTTTGTTCATAACGATCTTCCCCCAGGTAATTTATTTATTTATTGTTATATTCCATTTTAGGTATCCTAACATATATCCGAGAACAACGATATATTTACTGATTCATAGTTTCAAGGTTTTCATAAGTATATATATATATAATTACATATATATATATAAATATGATATGTATATAACATATTATATATATATATATTATATATATATATATCATATGAATGTATATATATAACTTTTAAATAAAGTATAAAATTTATTTTCCAAACAAATATATAAAACAAATTATCAAAATTCTTACTGAAAACTTCAAAAGAATTAGTCTTATAATAAACGTTTGTTGGGGAATACGTAGCTTTCAACATGCATAGTAAAACAAATGCTCCTCCATATTCACTAAATGTAGAAAATTCCCCAGGGGGTTCAGGATTTATTTTATTTTTACCGATAATTACTTTTATTGAAATCAAACCAGAAAAATATGTTAAATGGTGACAGCCAGTCGTTTCGTTAAAACAGTAAACATTTTTAAATCGTCTTTTCCATTCAAAAATCACAAAGGCTGAATGAATAAAAGATTAAGTAACCAAATTTCATTATAAACCCTTTGTCTGTTCACATAGTAATTTTCTTCTTCACCACAGTAATAATTTTGTTCAAATTACGTGAATCATTATATGTGGTGCAGAAGACAGTCAAAGGTTTAATTGAGTAAACAGTAAATAAAATGTATTATTAAAACCCGAACAAAAGTGAAAAGATCAAATAATATAAATTTTTTTTATATAAAAAAATATCGATATTTTTAGATGTCTGGTTTCTTGAGTAGTTAGTTAGGAGACCTCCGCAGCAAGGTGGTCCCCGGATGGTCGTGCTGCAGAGGGCTCTTATGTTTTTTTTCAATACAAATAGATAGGCCCTATAGAAAAAAAGCCAAGATTTTTTAAGGCCAAGTAACTTAAGGTCTCAGGATATTTTCAATAGAAAAAGGTGGTCTTCAATAAAAAAGCTTGGTAAATTTCAAAATTAAAGTAAACTAAGGCCTAAGATTTTAAATTAAAGTAAATTAGGGTTCAGAATTATGAATTAAAGTAAATTAAGGTCTAAAAAATTAAATTAAAGTAAATTATGGGCTAAATAACTAAACTAAGGTCCAAATTTCAAAATTAAAGTAAACTAAGGTCTAAAATTTAAAATTAAAGTAATTAATGGGCACGAATAAGTAAATTAAGGTTCAAATTTTTAAATTAAAGTAAATTGTGGTCTAAACTTTTAAATTAAGTAATCAATTGTTAAATATTTTAAATTAAAGTTAAATAAATAAATTTAAGTAATGTAATAAGTAAATTAAAGTAAGATTTCTAAATTTATTAACAAAAAGTTAGAATAATAGTCGGTGTTTGAGAATTGAAAATTTTTAATGAAAATTTTAATGGAATATTTTTCAAATTAAATTTTAATGGATTAATTTTCAGAGTCAATTTTAAATGGAAAATTTTATTAAGTTAATTTCAAAGTCAATTTAGGATAAGTTTTTATGAAATATTTTTCACTGTTAATTTTAAGTGCAAATTTCTGTCAATTATTCATTGACTATAGGAAATTATTGGTTAAATATCTAAATAAAAGTTATATTTGGTTGTTAAGTAAATTATGGTGTAAAATGATAAATTAAAAAATACAAGGATAAATTGGAACCTTAATTTACTTAATTATCATTAATTTACCTATTTATTCTAGTATTACTTAATTTATCATTTTACATTATAATTTATGTAACAACCAAATATAACTTATATTTAGATATTTAACTAATAATTTCATGTAGTGAATGATTAATTGACAGAGATTTGCACTTAAAATTAACATTAAAAATATTTCATAAAAACTTTTATCCTAAATTGACTTTGAAATTAACTTAATGAAATTTTCCATTTAAAATTGACTCTGAAAATTAATCCATTAAAATTTCTATTTAAAATTATCTTTGCAAATTATTGCATTGAAATTTTTATTTAAAATTTACTTTGAAAAATATTTCATTAAAATATCCATTAAAAATTATCTTAAAAAATTATTTCATAAAAATTTTCAATAAAAAATTTGAATTCTCAAACAACGACTATTACTCTAACTTTTTGTTAATAAATTTAAAAATCTTACTTTAATTTACTTATTTAACTTTAATTTAAAGTTTTTTACCATTGATTAATTAATTTAAAAATTTAAACCTTAATTTACTTAAATTCAATAATTTACTTTAATTTTAAAATTTGAACCTTAATTTACTTATTTGAGCCCATTCATTACTTTAATTTTAAATTTTAGACCTTAGTTTACTTTAATTTTAAAATTTGAACCTTAATTTATTTAAATTCAAAAATCTGACCCATAATTTACTTTAATTCAAAAATTTAGACCATAATTTTCTTTAATTCAAAAATCTAAGCCCATAATTTACTGTAATTCAATTTATAGACCCATAATTTACTTTAATTCTAAAATTTACCACGCTTTTTTATTGACGACCACCTTTTTCTATTAAAAATATCCTGAGACCTTAAATTAATACTACCTTTTTGTATTGAAAATATCCCGAGTCCTTAAATTACAACGCTTTTTTATTGAAGACCACTTTTTTCTAATGAAAATAACCTGAGAACCTAAATTACCATGCTTTCTTATTGAAGACCGCTTTTTTGTATTGAAAATATTCTGAGACCTTAAATTACTATGCTTTTTTATCGATAATTGAAATTTGAATTGAAAATCCCAGGACCCCCATCACTATAGTCAGAGAAGACCCTCTTGCTCCATAAGGCTCATAACTACCTACTTTCTTGAATTAATAACATCCATAATATATCAAAACAAAACAAAACTATATTTTTAAACACAACACAAAATCTCTCTTATTTTAACAATCTTTGAGCTTTGAGGATATTTTCCCATGCATGAGTTAATAATTGAATAGGGAATATTCGTACACAAGCATTCAATAAATATTTTATATTTCAATTTTCAATTATTCTTAAATATATTTAATTACCGTCAAACCAATTAATAACTTCTATATTTATATTTAATTTATTATTTTAATTTATAATTTTATCATCTACTTTTATTATATCATTTAAATCTATTTAAAAATGGAAATTAAATACGAATTCTACTTAATTAATTTCACAGATATCTTTATTGATTCATAATCATTTTTTGATAAATATAATGCTAGTTGAAAACAATTAATCAATTAATTAAATTATCTTAACAAAATTCTTTAGCACAGCCTTTATCAAGAGAGGTTTTAAAAAATTTTAAAATTGTAGTTTTAATAAAAATAAAGCTCTATTTATCCCTTTGAATCTGCGGACTATAAGTGTTGATATTAATATTGAAATTTATAGTTATATCAGAAATGTTTTATTTTTATATTTCATTTATTTTCATTGACAAAAGTTCAAAGATTAATTAAATGAAGGCAAAGCCATAATTTTTTGTGGAATGGAATTATTTTTTGATCATTTTTTAGAATGAAAATAAATAAATATAATTTATTATAGTACAAATTATAATATTTGTTCAAAATATTACTATTAAAAAGTTGTAAAATATTTCCTACATTGAATTTCTAGGATAAAATGCTTAGAGACATTGAATGGAGGGCGCCCATCAATGAAAACAAATGTAAATATGCATTCAAGAGTACAAAATCCAATTTCGGCATCTAATGGAATAAATAATGAACGAAAATCACTTTGTTTGGATGTATCGAAATTGTTCGATGTAAGTAGTAAATTTGTATATGATGAATTTAGGGGGACAGCATTCGTAACGCATTTTATTAATTGACCAATGAAAATCGTTCTTTTCCCGAAGGTCAAATTGACAACTCTGATCACAGTTGGCAATTCTAAATTAAATATGTTAATGTTATTTCTTCAAATTTTAAAATTATCAATTCGTGATATGAAAATAATTATGAATTGTAATTCTTATTCAATCATCAAATTATATAATTTTCTAGGTATTTCTGTGTCCTTAACGCTATATGACATATTGCTTTAATGTAGTTATATTATATAGTTGAATTATCATAATTATTATTATTATTATTATTATTATTATTATTATTATTATTATTATTATTATTATTATTATTATTATTATTATTATTATTATTATTATTATTATTATAGAAGGGTAGGATCAGGAGCCGGGAACAGAGACATATTACGTAATCGATTACGTACCAATAGCATATACCCTACTCCCACCCACCCACTCCTACCCCCAAATTTTTATTTTTTTTAAAATTTTTTTGGAGGCCAACTTAAGGTCATAGAAAATTTTAGGGTCACGATAAGGTTAATCTAAGGTCACATTTTAAGGTCAATGTCAATTTGGGGACAGCTTATGGTCAAATTTTAAGGTCAAAGTCGATTTTAGGCCAATTTAAGGTAAAATTTTAAACAAAGACATTTAGGGAACAAAGTCATATGACTCATCATTTTAAACAAAGACATATGATTCATCATTTTAACGGAACAAAGACACACGACTCATCATATTTTTAATTTTTAAAGGTCAAATAAGGTCAGAGCTTCAAGCAAGGGTATCATTCGAAAGATCTTGAAGAGCTCTATCCTCTACCCTCGACCAATTATTACCATTATTATTATTATTATTATTATTATTATTATTATTATTATTATTATTATTATTGTTATCATTATTATTATTATTATTATTATTATTATTATTATTATTATTATTATTATTATTATTATTATTTTTATTATTATTAATATTATATACCAAGGGTGGGCACGCATGAGTTCAATGAGTGACATTTTCCGAAAATTTATTTTTTAAAGAGCCACCATAGTGAACTACATATTTTTTTTTATTTCATTAATTTGATTAAAAAAGACTTAAACGCTATTAAAAACAATTATTTCAAAATTTAAGTAACAAACATAAAATATAATAAAAATTCATTAATAAAAAGTAATAAAATTTCTTGAATTAACGAAGACTTTTGGTCAAATCTTTGAAATTTGGTGTATACTTTGTTAAAGCTGTTCGCAGCAATTCTGTAAGATGCTGATTGGTCAACTGTGAACGATATTTCGACTTCACGAACTTCATTGTGGAGTACAAAGATTCACAACAATATGTTGTACCAAAAATTGAAATTAGACGGCAAGCAGCTTGTTTTAAGTGTGGATATTTTGCCTCTGGTACGAGTTTCCAAAATTCAATTATAGAAGTAACTTTATGGTGCATTTGCAAAGCCTGGTCCTCTTTCATATCTAATAACTCCAATTCCCCAACCGCTTTTTTAACAAGTATTACTTCAGAAATTGGAAATCCATCTTCAATATATTTCTTCCTTTACTTTTACGTCAGAAGATACAAAGCGGACAAAAACGGCTAATTGTGGAACATCCTGAATGTCAGTAGACTCGTCGAGAGCTAAACTGAATGCTGTAGAATTTTTTAAATCACACATCAAATTATTTTCAACATTTTCGCTAATTTGGCCAATTCGACGCGCAGTTGTACGACGTGACATAGGAATACGTGAGATCAATTTATGTAGTTTTGAGTTATCCGGATCCAAAACTTTAATCACTTCTTCCAAGTTTCTCTTAATGAATTCACCTTCTCCATATGTACGTTTAGCACGAGCTATATTCCAAGCTATCAAAAAACTAGCTTCGTTGGCACTGTCATCTTCTCGACTAAAAGAAGACATTAGTCCTTGTTGGTTTTGAAGCCCTGATTGCAATGACTTAAGTTTTTCTGTTCGCAATTTTGAATTGAGTGGATATTGAATTGATAAGTGTGGATGACTTACTTCATAGTGTCGACGTAAATTGGTTACTTTGTAGTTGGAAATTGTAACTTTACAAATAAGACACAACGATTTACCATTATTGTCAATAAAAAAAAACTTTTCTGTCCATTCTTCTTGAAAAGTTCTATTTTCTTGTTTGTATTTTCGTTTTTTGATGTTTTCTGAGGTCATTGTAATAATAAATTTGAATAACTTATATTACTGAAATTTAAACAAAATAATAAAAAGACATAAATTTAATTTTAATTAATTTAAAATTTTAAAATGCTTCATAAAAAATCTTCTTACCAAATTTTTCAAAAAACACGAATAGAAAACTATACTAAAATATACAAACGACCGCAATATTGTACAAACAAAAATACTAACTAATCAAAATTCACTAAATTTCACTAAATTTATTTTCATTGCTTCTCTCTCGTTGTTATAACAAAGCGCCGCCTACTACAAAATAATTTTAAAAAGCAGTAAAATGTGAAAAACAATGTTTCGTTAATTTTTAACATTTATGAAAATACAATTGCAACAAAAAATCTTTTTTATAAATTCAGTTGAAAAAATTTCAAAATAAAAAAATCGAATTCAATTTTCAAATTCAATTATCAAAAATTCAATTATCAATGAGCCGCAGTTTACTCAACGAAGAGCCGCATGCGGCTCTAAGAGCCGCATTTGCCCACCGTTGTTATATACTCCGAGTTTATCCGACAAGATAATTTGTTCCCCTATGGGTACTGCTCACAAGGGTACTGCTCACATTCAAGCCTATACATTTATTAAACAATAATTTACTCATATTATTATTAATATTATAAACAGTACAAGCTTTGTGATACCCAGTGCAAATCCCAATAGTAGACTAGTTTCGAGCTTTTGGCTCTCATCAGTACTATGCGGGAGACACGAAGATTTCTCTTCGCGCCAGGTAAGTATACAATATTGTTGATTCAACTCTATTGCATACTTTCCCCGGTACACTGGAAATCACATCGCTTGCAAAATAGCTTGGTCACAGAAAAAATCTGTAAACTTGTAAACATGGCGTATGAAAAATCATAATCACCTCTGCGGACTAAAAAATTAGTCGATACACAGAAACTGTTTACAAGTGCATCCGATTACCTTTAGCATTTTTGACTTTCAAAGTAATGGTGTAAAATATTTTTGTCGGATGTCTCACTTGAATAAAATAAACAGTACAAGCTTTGTGATACCCAGTGCAAATCCCAATGGTAGACTAGTTTCGAGCTTTTGGCTCTCATCAGTACTATGCGGGAGACACGAAGATTTCTCTTCGCGCCAGGTAAGTATACAATATTGTTGATTCAACTCTATTGCATACTTTCCCCGGTACACTGGAAATCACATCGCTTGCAAAATAGCTTGGTCACAGAAAAAATCTGTAAACTTGTAAACATGGCGTATGAAAAATCATAATCACCTCTGCGGACTAAAAAATTAGTCGATACACAGAAACTGTTTACAAGTGCATCCGATTACCTTTAGCATTTTTGACTTTCAAAGTAATGGTGTAAAATATTTTTATCAAAATTATTATTTGTACACACATTGCACTGAGTAGCAATAACGCATTCATTTTGTATCGAATCAAATCTCTTATGTTTTAAATTTATACTAACCAATGAGAATCATAACCAGTATTAGTATAAATAAAACATTATATTTAAAATTATTGTAATCTGATTAGTTAATAATCGAATTATTTATTGTTTAGAACTTTTAATCAATTTTTTGTTGGCAAAATTTGCAGAAATAACTGATGTAAAAATGCATTAAATATAGGCTGAGTAGCCGAGAGTGAAGATTCAGGATTTGATGAAACTGATGAAGAAATAACTGATCAAATTCATGAAAAAAAACACTCAAGAAGATGATGAGGAAATCATTCAAGAAATTGATGAACATGAGGAATTTACGGATTATATAACTGAAAATATTAAGGATACTGAACGTCGTGTATATAGCGATTGTATAGATCATGTCGTTGAAAATGTTATGAAATGCGGAGATGATGAATGTGAATGTGTTAATAAATATTAGTTTGGGTGTATATTTAAAGTATAATATTTAGAAATAATAACATTAACTTTTATTTAAATATTTACATATTACATATATTTCAATAACTCCCATGGTTAGTAGCATATAGCATTTGAATCTTTCTTTGGCTTGCTAAAATTCTTGAGCGTTCTGGGCAAGTTCAACTAGTGAGTGCCATTCGCCATATGCATTGATCCATGGCGAAAACTTGGATTTGATTATTTACAAAATAATAATGATAATAATTTACTTCAGCATCGTATAGATTTTTGTCTATAGTAATCTTCATATAGGTAAAACCTATGATTATTCCGGTCCACTTTATCTGGTCGTCGAAAAGAATGTCGAAGATCTTATTGAAATAAAATTTCTTCGTCTCCAAGCATTGCATATCAAGCATGATCTGGTAGTCGACATGGTTTCCCTCGATGATTTTCTCAGTCCGTTTAACTAGGAAACTGAGGCTTTGAGCAATATTCTCATTAACCAAACCTTTTAAGATGTTTTCAGCAAAATTTGATTGTGACATTGTACAATAATTTTAAATATAATGTTTTATTTATACTAATACTGGTTATGATTCTCATTGGTTAGTATAAATTTAAAACATAAGAGATTTGATTCGATACAAAATGAATGCGTTATTGCTACTCAGTGCAATGTGTGTACAAATAATAATTTTGATAATAATATTAATAATAATATGAGTAAATTATTGTTAAATTATTGTTTAATAAATGTATAGGCTTGAATGTGAGCAGTACCCTTGTGAGCAGTACCCATAGGGGAACAAATTATCTTGTCGGATAAACTCGGAGTATATAATATTAATAATAATAAATAATAGTAATAATAATAATAATAAAAATAATTGGTCGAGTGTAGAGGATAGAGCTTTTCAAGATCTTTCGAATAATGCCCTTCTTGAAGCTCTGACCTTATTTGACCTTTGGGAATTAAAAATATGATGAGTCATATGTCTTTGTTCCGTAAAAATGATGAGTCATATGTCTTTGTTTAAAATTTGACCTTAAACTGTCCTAAAATCGACTTTGACTTTAAAATTTGACCTTAAACTGTCCCCAAATTGACATTGACCTTAAATTTGGCCTTAGGTTGACTTTTTTTTTTACCCTAAAATTTTCTATGCCCTTAAGTTGGGGTTGGGGTGGAGGGTGGGAGTGGGGGTATATGCCTTTGTTATGTCATCAATTATGTTATATGTCTTTGTTCTCGGCTCCTCATCCTACCTTACTTATTATTATTATTATTATTATTATTATTATTATTATTATTATTATTATTATTATTATTATTATTATTATTATTATTATTATTATTATTATTATTTTTAAGTGATGATTTCGTAGTAGCAGCATTTATTATTTAAAACAATAAAGTGATAATTTAAGCCTTGCTGCGAATAATTTATTTAATGAAATTTTCAATCTCCTGGAATTTATCAATCTGCTTCCTAAACATACATTTCTATCTTTTTTGATTTCCTTTTTCTTACTAATCATTGGTTATAAATATAACATAATGATATACTTTCTTTTTCTGAATTTTTAAAAACTTTACCGCATTAGTGATCATTTTAGGAAGTATACCAGTAAAAAAATGAAGTATTGCTGATTTTAAGATCTTTTCGAAGAGTTTGAGTAATTATTGAAAATGAGTAACGTTCTATGTGTTGTTAATTAGATATATAATTAATATTCAAAGTAGCCAGTCTACGGGGATTTTGAATGTATTTATATAATTCAACTTGTATATTTAATATTTTGGATGATGTTGTTGTTTGTAAAATTTTGTTGAATTTATTAAAAAGAGAGCTTGAAGACTATAAATCAGTAATATATCGAGGATACTTTGACAAAGATATTTATAGTAAAGAAAATCCCTAACCAACTTAGCTTAACTACTAAAGATAACATTTTGCAAATATCAAATTTTGAATGGTCTTCGTCGACCTATTTTAGGGTGATGATTAACAGGTTGACAACTACTATTCTACACCAAATATATACAGGCAGTTTTAAATTATTAAACATAAACTTTACCATATGCATAAAGATACTTATGAAATTCGTAATCTCGAAACTCTCCGATTCTGGTTTTCACTATAAAGTGATAATATCCATATTTTACTTTATATCCAACTTGTAATACCGTTTTATCAGAACTTATATCAAATCCGTAATATGAAACTAATGGGGGCATTGTCCAGTACCAAATACTTCGATCGTAAACGTCTTTACTTCTGTGACCAAACAAGTACGTATCAGCCTGCATATATTCGCCAACCAGAATTACAGAAAACGACGTATTCTCGTTCAGTGAATATCCGGATAAATAGTATAGGGGACTGTAAATTACTGGAAGTAAATCATTTATTATTTGACGTTTATTTTATAGTTAGAATATGAAAACAACATTATTAAAACAGATGATTAGTTGAGAGTTTTGCATATTTCAGTAGAGCCGCACCTCATACAATTATCTAAGAAATCTTATTTCAAAGAGGTTGCGCAACGTCAATTTCTTAAGGCCTATGCAATATATATATATATATATATATATATATATATATATATATATATATATATATATATATATATATATATATATATATATATATATATATATATATATATATATATATATATATATATATATATATATATATATATATATATATATATATATATATATATATATATAATAATCGGAACAAAAAAAAAACGATATCCGAAAAACCATTACTCATTACAGGCATTTTATAAAGTCCCGTTAATTTTTTTAATTGTAAAGGTATATCTGAACGCCTTGTGATTTTTTTTTTTAAATTATGTTTCCATATATATGATTTGTCATCGACAACTTGTTTCACTAACTTACGTATTTGAAAATGACTAATTGACTATTATATTTGAAAGTATAATAAACACGATAATAAATCTCATCCATCAATGGAAACTTAAAATAAATATATTTTTAATTATTTGTATAATTTATAATTTATTCTTTATCGTCAAAAGCAATTTGCTTAAAAGTTAGAAAAATAACTATTTGTTAATTTTGGTGGTGATGCGAGGCCCGGTTGGGACAAATCGCCTCGAATCCGGGTCTTTACATGGGTTACAAGAGTAAATTCATCCACTTTACTGGGAATTCTCTTGATTTCAGGTTTTCAAAAAGTTATGTTTCAATATCTTCACTCATTTCATATATTCTTCTACTAACAGAAATGCTTAAATGTGAATGTTTAATTAAACCCTCTCCTATAGTACAGTATTTTCCGGATAAAGTAAAGTCGGATATTATAAAAAATTGTATATGGTAAATATGTGTGAAGACTAAACAACAGTTTCACAAATGCCGTTTGTATGACTCGATCGGTCCCTTATTATTTGAAACATTCCATTTACATATATATATATATATAGAGAGAGAGAGAGAGAGAGATAAAAACGAAGCGCCCCTTAAATGCCGAGAAAATTTAGTTTTTTTGACATTCAATTGAAACACAAATTATGTAGTTATATTTTCTGAAACTTTATTTATAAATTACAAATATGATATTATATGATAAATTACTAAAAATAATTTTTTCTCGCTTTCTCGCGTGCGTAATTATCTTTTATTTTATCCAAATCTAGTTTGGAAGCGGCTGTCCTCTTAATTGATAAAGTTGCTAGTGAGCTAAGGCGATGTTGGAACATACTGCTTCTTAAGTATGTTTTTATTAATTTTCATTTAGAGAAACTTCTCTCTGCTGCCGCAGTAGTTACAAGTTTGTGTTAAAAAAAGTAGGCAAGCTGTAATTATTTCCGAGAAACTACTTGAAGCTGGTGTGTGAATTAAAAGTAATTCAGCAACTTCTCTTAAAGATGAAATCTTTTCTAACTGGTTAAAAAAGCAAATTTTAAAACGAAGTAATTGGGGCCCAATGCTCAGACAAATGTCATTAGGATAAGTTGAAAGCAAGATTTCCGACTCTTTGAGAATATTGTCTTCGCATGTCGTAATGAGATGTTTTGGTGATAAACATTTAAATACTGAATACAATTGTCGAACGGACGCAAACCTAATAGTTAATTGATTAATAATGATATCCGTAACTGTATAAAAAACTTCAATTTTAAAACACTCTTGGGCGTTTGTAATCCGTTTATCTACTTATAACTCCTCATAGAATTTTTACACGCGACGCAATCTTTTATTGGGAAAAATCGGCTCAATTTTCCATTTAAGTGATAATTCCAAAACTTCGTTTTTAACAAGTTCCCAATTATTCCTCAACTTTTGGAATTCGGTTAGGAGAGACGATATCATATCCACACATTTTTCAATATCTTCCTGGGTTCCTTGTAATATTTTATTTTATTATTAGGTTATAATATTTTACTTTCTACTATTATTAATATAACTGTCGAAAATTGTTCAAAATAATTTCTTAAATTTTTGGCTTCATTTTGCTTATCATTTTTTCCATTTAATGATAAGTAAGTCAGAATTTTGATAACATCAAAATAGCGTGAACGCAGTGCATCAAGAGCTTGAACTCGAGAAGACCATCGTGTTGGGAAAATTATTTTTAAAATTTTTGCCATGTTTTTTTCCGTTATTTCCATTAACATCGCCCAACGTCTAACGGAACTAAAAAATACGTACATTTTTTCCAGTTCTTCGTAAAATCTGCGGACTTCTTGTACATTGGCAACACTATCGTTTATAACTAAATTTAATTTATGTGAACAACAGTGATCAAATTTAGCAGCAGGGTTTCTTTGTCTGATTCTCGTTTGTAAACCTGAATAAATACGATTTCATATTGGCAGCTCCGTCGTACCTTTGGACACGCAATTTTGACAAGTCTGTAAATTTTTCAATAATTTTTAAAACTTCTGTTTCCAATCCACTTGCCGTTTGATCGGTAATCTGGGAAAATCCACAAAACGTTTCCTTTATTTGAATATAAGTTGGTTTTTCATTTTCATCTTTAATTATTCAAACGTAACGAAATGCAGTGCTTAATTGGTCAATTTTGATTAAATCTTGTGTTGTATCACTTATAATAGTCATGAATACTGCTTCTTTCAATTCGTTTTTAATTTGTTCATTAATTTCTTGAGAAATCAAATTTATTAATTCATTTTGAATATCAGGACTTAAATAATTGATATGGCCTTTCGGTTTTTTTAATAATTCCTCCAATACACTATCCAACATGAAAGAAATTTTATTAACTCTAAAATGTTTCCTTGGGATGTTCCTGATTCGGTAATTCTATGACCCCGAAATGGTAAGTTATTTGTTGCAAGCGTTATAGTCACATCTACCATACGTCGTATTACTTTACGACAATAATTGGTTGCATTTTTCATTTTGTTCTGATTGACAATATCTATAATTGAACCACTTTTCCACCGATAGTATATCTCAAAAGAAATTGCATGTTGGCGTGATTCTTCATGTGTTTCAATATTTCTGGTTAAATGTGCCAAATCAGATGTTCTTATTACAAAACAAAAATCACAATTTGAAGTACACCAAACACCACTGAGATACATTCTCTATAGTGGTGGTTGGCGTGTAAAGCAATTCACTCACCAATTGGCTGTACAGTTACCAATTATTAATTTACCAATTAATCATCATCAATTTACTGAATTGCTTACAATAATGAATGTTTTTTGGAAATTTATTTTAGCCATTTTAGAAATGGCTTTCAGGTAAGATATTAAATTTAAAGTAAATTTTAAGACTTGAATTTTGATCCATATGGATATGAGATCATTATTCAAGTTCTTAAATATTACTTTTAATCAACAATATAATTATAAATTATTTTTAATTATTTTTCGGGCTTTTTTAGGAATTTTATGTCTTATTAAAGTATTTTGGAATTAATTCGAAAAAATGTGAGTCCGATATATTTTTAATTATAATTAATTAAATAAATCAATCAATGTATTTTTTTAAAACATTTTGGGAAAAATCGCTGATTAGAATAATTTTTTTAATTTTTGTGATTTTTTTTCTGAGCTCAATATGAGGGATTCTTAAAGGAAATCAAATCTGGAGTAAAAGATTTTGAACCAAATTCATCTGCTCTTGATATTTTCATTATAAATATAATTTAAAAAATTTTCAACGATCTTTTTTTTTCTAAAAATTGTCTAAAATAGAATTATTATAGAAACGTATCTCATCGTTACAATTTTACGAATCAAAAGTTTCTACGTGTTTTTTATGTGTTGCGTTTGTGTGCATTTTTTAATTTTCCTTCCACTTTTCAGATTTCTATCATATAAGATGTATCTCATTGAGCTATAAATGAGAACATCAATGAGAAATCAAAGTATGTATGTTTCTATAATGTAAGATTATTGATTTTTTTGTTATATTATAGGAAATGGTTCTCAGTGGTGTTTGGTGTATCAAAAAGCCAGCACGGTTGATAGTAACACACATTTTACTTTGTTGAATAACACAACCATGTGTCCTATAATATACGAGTAATAATATTTTTCATTGAATCCCCTGTTTTTATTACGACCACATAGATCTTTAGGGAACGGGCCCATTGGTTGATAAGGACCAAATTTTATAATAAAATGCTTTTCTTCGGTAGTTATTAAATCTGAAAAATTTCCCATGTCAGATGTAACATGAATTTCCGTATTTTGAGTTGCATCAGGCGTTGACATATGAGGATTATCTGTTTCTATTTCTATTATGGGACTCGTAATAGAGTCGTCAACTTGAAGTTGATTTTTAGAGGATATGTTATTTGAATCAGATATAGTATTTGAATCTTTTGGCCTGAAAAGTTTGTTATTTTAGGGACTTTTATTAAAACTTCATTTTCTGCTTTTTGCTTTTCCATTCTTCTTTTTCTAAATTCAGCACCACTTAACTTTTTTGATATATTTAATGGCCTGTAATAAATATATATATATAAAATAATAAATTATGTATTTATTCACTGCTTTTAATTTTTTTATTTATAAATAGTTTTTTAAAACATATTTTTTTCTGTATTTTTAGATATTTAAATTTTTATTATATTTTTTATCATTTAATTAAGAAATAAACCGAATTTATTATCATAAAATATTATATAATTTGCATTTTATTTAAATATTTAATATAAAGAGGGCCCCGCAAAAAATATCCAATCAGGCCTCGCACATATTGGATCAGAGCCTGCCTATGTAAAATATATTGATAAAGGTGAATTTGCTTGAGAAATGTTAATCTGTAAATTATCACTACCGCCGTCAAACTTTTTAAGGTCAAAATCAAATTTTTTTTTAAAGGACTACATATTAATGAAAATTAATTTTACTCTCTTTATTCATATTTATATAATATTCTAAAGACTACCACAGTCTTAAACAAGTGGGTCAAAGGCAATTATTTATAAATTGATAATTATTATTTAATATCTATGCAATCGAATTTATTCATTGATTTTTGGTTGCAAACTCCATTTGAATATAATCTTATAACAATATGAAATAATAATAATAATTTACTGATATCATTCACACGTGATTTAGTAACAGTTCATAGTGCAAATCATGTGAATTTCCGTTGATGTAATCGATTATTAACGCATAATTTCATACCACATGTTATCCCTTCAAATATTTTAATCAATAATAATTCAGTATTTTTCCGATAGTAATAATAATAATAATAATAATAATAATAATAATAATAATAATAAAATTTTTTACAAATAATTACTATTATTATTATAAGAACTTTTATTTCTTCCAATTTCACCACTGATTATAATATCCATTGAATTGAAAAGAGACTTTGAAGATTATAAATCAGTAATATATCGATGTTTGTTGACTCTCACAAATTGTCGGCACTGCCTTGTTAAGTGAATTTGATCATTATTACATTAAATATTTATTGTTGGATAATTACATTTAAAAGGTTCAACCAATTTCATAAATCAGCTTTGAATCACTTTAATATAAATCTTCATAAGAAATTACTTTATTATTATTATTATTATTATTATTATTATTATTATTATTATTATTATTATTATTATTATTATTATTATTATTATTATTATTATTATTATTAATATTTACATCAACTCAAATTTAAAAAGGTTAGTCACACAAATCGAATTCTGAAATCAAACAAATGCATTTAATAAAAATTAAAATCATCGACATACACAACCGCCGCCCGCCCCGAAGGGGCTGGCGCGGTAGTTTGTAAATTTGGTTTAGTTTGAATATTATTATTATTTGATACATAGTTTTATTATTTACAATATTCAAAGTATTAATAACAAAGGTAAAGAAATAAATGTTTATAGTATGATACTCATTAATATACATTGAACATGCTTTACATTTGCGAACATTTTAAATTGGAATTTTAAGGATTACCTTCGATAGATTATATTGAATAATGGTTCATTAAAAAGGTCTCATTTTGTTTTTGGATTTTTGTGAAAAGTTGTAGTTAGGCTGAAAATTAATTAGTAAAAAATTGGCACTTTTTGTGTTGTCGAAATAATTGAAATAAATATTTTTAAAAATGTAAAAACTGAAACGTTAAATATCATTGCAAGTTTGCTTATCTTTTTATTATATGTATCGTGTTGAAATATCTAATTTTCTTATAATCTATCTATCGATCATCTTGTTGCCTTTGAATAATAGTATAAACATAATTATTTTTAATTTTAATTATTTTCAACCATGTCGGAAAAAGGTAAAATATGAATTTTATGTTTATTAATTCTTTTTTTTTTATTTAGCATATATAATCAACTTTTTGATTGAAAAATTAGAGGAAATATCTAATGTAAAAATTAGAGAATTTATGAATGTTCCAGAGAAATTAAAATGGCCGTATTCAGACGATGAAATTAATGAAGACGATATGTCATATGAATCTGAAAATATTTCCCAGCAAGAAGATGAATATACTGATTTGCCTAGTGAAGAACTTAAGTCATGTATTGAGAATTCTACAACAGATAAATTACCAAATGAATCTAAAGAAGATGAATCTATTGCTTCTACTAATTGTATTGATCATATTGTTGAAAATATAATGAAAAGAGATTGTATTGAAGATTAATAAATTTGAAACTTTAGTTATTTTCAATGATTTAAAAACACCAAAACACTAATAAAGATGTATTAAATAAATTTAACATGAACAATGTTCCTCTTCAAACTTATCTTCGGCTTTTATAATTTTCCAAATTGGTTTGATTCGGTCTCTGCTTACATTATACCCTTGAATTAATATGGTAACCATGCAGGTTATTTTGCTCATCTTACCACCATTGGGAATCATATCCAAATCGTTTCTAATGAACATATCTTCATCATCAAATTCAATATTTTCATTGATCCTCTGAAATAATTGTCCCAGTAGCAACTTATCGTGAAACTTGATTTTGGAAAGTCTCACATTGTAGAAACATTTTTCCAGAGTTACTGGTTCCTAACAATAAATAATAATAATAAAATCCAAAATAATTTATAGAAACTTACCTTAAATGTATAGGAAATTGGACAATACAAATAATTTAGTTTGTATTGCATGAATTCGACTGGCTTTTTTGTATCCACTCGAACATTGACCAAGGTTTCCGAGGATAATGTCGCTTCTTTAAATTTCCGTTTCCGAATTCCTGAGCGGCATCTGCATTTTGTCTCTTCAAAACTCCTAGATTAAAAAACTAATAAATGGAATATGTGTAAACGACAACAAACCTGTAATTTGATTATCCATTTGTAGTTATAATATTTAATAATTTGAACCAGATATTTTATACTAATTTCATTGTAAACAAGTTTCAAGTGACAGGCATGATCAAAACGTGATCAACTAGTTCATTTTATGCTAAATAACAAAGTCTGAAATGATTTATTGTACACAAAGAAATATTATAGGTAAGTTAAGGTTATCAAAAAACAAATATAATTATATTTTATTACAACAATACATTTTTTCGCAATTCCACAAGTAATTCATGAATTATTTCTCGTTTCTGTAGATTTACAAAACATGTACAACTATCATCCCCACAAGTATTCTGCATATTATTTTTACAAAAATCACAATTTTCAACATCATCGGTATAACATGTAATCGTAGCATGATCCATATGAATTAAATCTATTACATTTATTCCAGTTATTTCATAAATTTTGTAAAACACAACTTCTGGAGCACAATACATTAAGGAATTGTTCAAATTCGGATAAAAATCTTCAATTTTATCAATCAAAATTTTTAGTAAAGTTTCTAAACAAAAATCAGTAAATTTAAAATAAAAACAGTTACCTTCATGTTCAATCATTGTTGAATAAATATTCAAGCAAATCCTCGTTACTTATATTTGAAGAAATTGTTAAAGATCCAATCAAATCCTTTACATCGTTTATAATTCCTTCAACAATAGTATGAAAATCTAAATTTTTAATACCTAGTACAACTATTTTACCACTCGAAAATATATTTACACATAGTGGATTATATTTTGTATAACGCAGAGCGGGAAATAATTCAGGCTCATATATACAATCTCCATCTAATAACTTTGCTAAATTATTCAAATTAATAGATTGTTCAACCTTGGTAGCTATAGTAAGACTTTGAACTTGAATATCTTTGATATTATATTGCAAATTCTCGAATTCGATAGGCTTCTTACAACCCATTATACGACATTTACCATTTTTGAAAAATATAATAGTATATTTTCCAGTTTTGTCAACATATTGTTGTGGTTTACACTTGGGGAAATTCATCATACCAACAGTTTCCAAAGACACACGACCTCTATAATTAATATTTGTCAACATTTCTACGGAATATTTATAAAAATCAAGTATATATATATGTTATATTATAGAGTAATTAAATCAATTTATTCTTTACGATATAAACAAAATTAATTTTTAAATAAATATTAAAAATGGAACTAAGAAATGATGCTGTATATCAAATAGTCGGACCAAGTGGTAGCGGCAAAACTTTGTTTGTTTGCAAATTACTAAAATCACATTTATTTGAATCAAAATTTAACAAAATTTATTGGCATCGAGGTGCTGATCAAGAACACGAATTGACTCAATCAAGTTTCTGTAAATTGAAAAATATGAAAATAGTAGAGGGATTTGATAAAAATTGGTCCAGTAGACTAAAGAAGGGGGATGTCATAATTATTGATGACTTGTATCAAGAAGCTAATAAAGAAAAGAATTTCAATAATTTATTTACAAAGATCAGCAGACACGTTGGTGTAACTGTTATTTTTATAACTCAAAATCTATTTCATCAAGGTGGTGCACATCGAACACGTAATTTAAATGTACAATATCTAGTTATTTTCAAGAATCGTAGAGATGCAACAGTGATTGATTTTCTTGCACGTCAAGCATACCCTAACAATCGTAATTTTCATATCAGTGCATTTCAAGATGCTACAAAAATACCTCATGGATATATATTTCTTGATTTCACACAACAATGTCCCGATGATTTACGAGTAAAAACAGATATTTTCAACCCAAAAGGTGCCATGGTTTATAAACAAAGTTGAAAACCTCTATGAATAATAATGTTTCTAAAAGCAAGGGTGAAAAATATTAGGAAATTAAGAAAAAGTATTAAAAAGAGTATTAAAATAAAAAAGGTTCCACCAACAACTAGTTATACACCATCTAAAAAACTTGTAACTGAAAATTTCTCTGCAATGAATCTTATTTCGAAAAATCCTAAACCTAAATCACTACTCGGTACATTCTCAATACAAAGCTGCCCATGTTGAAATATTTAATCGAACATTGAGAGATAGATTAAAGAAATTATTCGTGCATCAAGGTAATAAAAAATGGGTAAATGCTTTACCGAAAATAATAACAAGTTATAATCATTCATCACATCGAGGACTTAATGGATTGAGACCGGTTGATATTACATCAAAAACATCATTGACTTCTAAGAAATCTGTAAAAATTGCAAAACCTAAATATAAAGTCGGTGATCGTGTTAGAATTACTAAAATTAGTGCATCACCATTTATTAAAAGTTTGATACAAATTGGAGTGATGAAGTCTTTGTAATTTCAAAAATAAATACTAAACAGAATCCTGTAATGTATGTCATCAAAGACAGTGATAATAATATTGTACAAGGGAAATTTTATGAGCAGGAATTACAAGTCATTCCTCCTCCAAAGGTATTTAGAATTCAAAAAATATTGAAAACTAAAAAGGTCGGCAAGGATAAACAATACTATGTCAAATGGCATGGTTATCAAAACCCGTCATGGATATCAGCAAAGGACCTAGTAAAGTGAATTTTTATACTATTTTACCGAGCAATAGTTGCCCATTAATTCATCCAGACAATCAAGCCAGTAAATTTATGGTCAATCTCCAGAATCCGATTTCTTTAAATGGTGACTGGGAAGTTGCACTGCAAGATTTTACATTCGTGTACAACACATTCCCATTTTATAGTCAATGTAAGATTGATTTCAAAAGGAATATTGTGAAAACATGTAGCGGTATCTTTATTATTAGTAATTATGATAAAACATATCATATTCCGAACCAAATATTAGATTCGCATTGCTATATATTTTACAAGGATGGATTAAATATCAGTTGTGATTTTAAACCATTTACAATAACATTCGAAACTATTGAAGATGCCAAACGAATGGGTTGCAATAAGCTGAAAAATATTGTTATGGAGACTGAGTATTTATTACGTTTTAATCTATTTGAAGCAAACAGTATAGTGAAAGAAGAAATCAAAATATCTGTGTCGTATAATACAGAAGTTGAAGAATCATTCACCTTTGCTGATGAATTATATTTTGATAAACTTGATGTATTACTTAAATATTTAAAGTTCAATTGTTCACACATATTTAAAAATTTGGAAATTGTGAAAGATTTGATGTTTACCTTCAGTTTGAATGAGGATATTTGCGAAGTTACATTTGATAAAAATTTGGCAAATTCACTTGGATTAGATAAGCAAAAATATAGAGAAAAATCGACTGGTATACGCAAACCAAGAATACTAGAACATCATCAACAAATGTTCATATATACTAACATTATCGAACCCATAATTGTTGGTGATTCCAGTGTTCCTCTTTTGAAATCGGTATGGATTGGAAAATATGAACATGATGAAGTTGTCAATATAAATATCGATAATCCCATGTATTTACCAATAGCAAGTTCATGTATAAACAATATAGAAATAAATATTCGTGATGATAGTGGAAAACTTATAAACTTTCCAAAAGGTTCAAAAACTCATTTGACATTACATTTTCGTAAAGTAGATGGCTAATTCTGATATTATTAGTATGTATAGTGATAGCCAATCTGGCGGTGAATTACCATATTTTATTGGTAAGCAGTACGGATCGGGATGGTTGAGAACAATTGGTAGATTTGCATTGCCTATTCTTAAACGTATTGGAAGTTTTGTTATGAAAAAGATGTTATTATGAATGAACAGAAAATATTACCATCTCTAAAATCAAATGCTTTAGCTGAATTAGGGAAGGTTTTACCAGGGGTTGCAGGTATGTTTCAAAAAGAAAAACCTCCAGCTCCAGCTCCAGCTCATGCTCCAAAACGTAAAGGACATGGAATATCACGTATAAACAAACGAATGAAAGGACATGGAACTATATTTGCAAAATGATTTGTGGTAAATCTGAATTATGCATATTTGATAGACCATCGCCCCAGGCTGTAATAGAATTTGGGGCATTTGAGGAAGTTTTTCCTATGAATTCAATTACCGATAGTAGAAATGATGTAGAATTTTACATCAATGATTCTCAAACAGAATATTTAGATTTGAATGATACTTTATTGACTGTTCAAATCAAGGTTATAGATAAAGATAAAAAGGCTTTGGGTGATGCTGATGCTACAATACCTAATAATTTTTTGTTTCATACACTTTTTAAAGATGCTATTCTTGGATTTAATAATATCAAGATTGAAGGTGGCAACAATACATATATCCACAAGGCGATAATAGAAACTATTTTAAATTATAATACCGACACCAAAAATACATGTCTTACTCCTATGGGTTATGCAGCAAGTGATGACGAACGGAAAAAATGGATTAAAGGCTCAAATATTTTCACCATGTGTTCATCATTACAACTCGATTTTATGGATCAACCAAAATATTTACTTCCAGGAGTCAATGTACACATTAGACTGAAAAGAACCGATTCTTCTTTATCATTAACTAGTGGTGCTGGTCAACCAATATCTCAATTAGTTGATGCAAAATTACTAGTAAGAAGAGTTCGAGTTGATCCGTCGGTATTAGCAGGTCATCAGTTGGGTCTTAATTCTAAGCATGCAATCTATCCTCTGAAAACAAAAGAAATTGTTTCATTTGCAACAGCCAAAGGTGCTTCTTCCTTCTATAAGGAACAAATATTTGGAGATAGAAGAATGCCAAACTTTATTCTGGTAACATTTCAAGGTGAAGCATAATATAATGGTTCATATAGTGCCTCCAGCTCAATTTTCAAAACCTTTGGTGTTACATCTCTAACTTTGTCGAAAAATACTGATTATCGAGAAACATATACTCAAGATTTCGATAGTGACAATTACTGTGCTACATATATGCAGAGTATTGTTAGAAATATGGAATATTTAGATAAAAATTTGAATTGCGGCATAACTCTTGAAGAATTCAAATCCAAATATCCATTCTTTACATTTGTTTTGGCCCCAGATTTTGATTTGAATCAGAGTCAATTACCTCAAAATGGAAATTTACGATTAGATATAAAGTTTGCAAAAGCTATTACAGAACCTGTGCATGTTATAATATATGGAGTATTTGAAAATGAAGTTCAAATTACTGCAAATAGAACCGTTCTGGTATAAATGTATACAGAAATACAGAAATTTGTCATGGAGTAAGTTGTTTTTTATACTGTTTAATTTATTAAAATAGTTCTGTTCAGGTTAATCGAATTGGAAAACAAATATTAGGAAATGAATTTTTAGGAGTTTTTCCTCTCGATAAAATACCATTTTTGAAAAATAATCAAGCCATAATCGTCAATACCCATTCATCTCATCTCGGCGGAGAGCATTGGATTGCAATCTATATGAAACCAGATATGATACATGTATTCGATCCTATAGGTTTCTATTATCCTGCTTTATTGGTTTCGAAACTACAAACGATGGGCAAACCTATTGTATATAATAAAACAATGTATCAACACCCTTTAACTCGTACGTGCGGACAACATTGTTTAGGATGGCTTATGTCTATTAAATAATAAATGTTTTTTATAAAAATGTGTTTTTATTATTTTATAATTATTATTATTATTATTATTATTATTATTATTATTATTATTATTATTATTATTATTATTATTATTATTATTATTATTATTATTATTATTATGTTTTATTATTTTTAAATATGTTTTATATTATTAGAATATAAAAAAATTCAGTCATGCACGGTGCATGATCCGTACATGATTAATAGTAATTGTAATGGTAATAATAATAATAAATTTAATTGTACTTTATTCTAAGACTGACCGGATTCGCAAGTAATTAGAATAAATATTTGTTTAAAATGACAATTTTACAGGTTTATATAAACTTATTATTTATATAAGTTCGTAAAGTTGTCTCTGAAAAATCAAAAACCCAAAATGAACAATTCGATGAACAATTCCAGTAATATTTTACGTGCTCTCTTAACGAACAGCAATGGTAATTTATTATTATTATTATTATTATTATTATTATTATTAATATTTCTAATTATTTATTTTCAGATAATTTAGATTGGTATGATGTGTCTGAAAATGAAGAACTGTTGGATTTGGAACATATTTTCGGTGAATTTTTTAAATTTGAGTTATTCATATTATTATTGTCTTAGAACCAATAACAATTGAAGATGATGACGATGCTTCAATTATTATTATTGAGGACGATGTTTTAGGTAAATTTATTTATTTATTTATTAAATTATTTAATAAATTATTATTGATACAGAAAATGATGCCACCGTTTCTATTGAGGAGGAAAGAGAAATTGATGCCCCCGTTTCTATTGGGGAGGAAACAGATTTGGAGGAGACTTGTTAGTATTAATTTATTTTTAAGTATATTTTTTATAAAGTTTATTTTTAAGTTTATTTTATAAGCCTTAAATGTATATAAATAAATATTAATACTATAATGTCAGTATATGATGTATATAAGTATGTATATAAAATATACAGTATATACATACTTATGCTAATTTTTTTTCTATCGTCATTTAGTTTGCAGTCAGCATGCAACTATTGTCTTCTAATCATAATAATAATAATAATAATAATAATAATAATAATAATAATAATAATAATAATAATAATAATAATAATAATAATAATAATAATAATAATAATAATATTAATAATAATAATAATAATAATAATAATAATAATAATAATAATAATAATAATAATATTAATAATAATAATAATAATAATAATAATAATAATAATAATAATAATAATAATAATAATAATAATAATAATAATAATAATAATATTAATAATAATAATAATATTAATAATAATAATAATATTAATAATACTAAGTTTTTGATAATAAATTAAAAGTGAAACGTTGAGAATCAAATAGAGAATATAACGAACTTTGTCCATTTACATGTGATGAGTTTAATGTAAATATTATTGAATTTGTTCTAATATCGATAAATTTATTTTGGACAAAGTTCGTTATTTTTCTCTATTTGATTCTCATCATTTCACTTTTAATTTATTATCAAAAACTTAGTATTAATATTATTATTATTATTTTTCTATTTTAAACATTAATTTATCATGAATCCCATTTCGATAGTTAGTTGAATATCGAAATAAACAAACAATTTGTATTTGATATTTTTATATTTAATTATTTTGGGTACTTACTTTATAATTATATATCTGACAGTAATATGAAAAATATAAGTGACAATGATATATAATAATAATAATAATAATAATAATAATAATAATAATAATATAATAATAATAATAATAATAATAATAATAATAATAATAATAATAATAATAATATTAATAATAATAATAATAATAATAATAATAATAATAATAATAATAATAATATTAATAATAATAATAATAATAATAATAATAATAATAATAATAATAATAATAATAATAATAATAATAATATTAATAATAATAATAATAATAATAATAATAATAATACTAAGTTTTTGATAATAAATTAAAAGTGAAACGTTGAGAATCAAATAGAGAATATAACGAACTTTGTCCATTTACATGTGATGAGTTTAATGTAAATATTATTGAATTTGTTCTAATATCGATAAATTTATTTTGGACAAAGTTCGTTATTTTCTCTATTTGATTCTCATCATTTCACTTTTAATTTATTATCAAAAACTTAGTATTAATATTATTATTATTATTTTTCTATTTTAAACATTAATTTATCATGAATCCCATTTCGATAGTTAGTTGAATATCGAAATAAACAAACAATTTGTATTTGATATTTTTATATTTAATTATTTTGGGTACTTACTTTATAATTATATATCTGACAGTAATATGAAAAATATAAGTGACAATGATATATAATAATAATAATAATAATAATAATAATAATAATAATAATAATAATAATAATAATAATAATAATAATAATAATAATAATAATAATAATAATAATAATAATAATAATAATAATAATAATAATACTTGTTCTAATATCGATAAATTTATTTTGGACAAAGTTCGTTATTTTCTCTATTTGATTCTCATCATTTCACTTTTAATTTATTATCAAAACTTAGTATTAATATTATTATTATTATTTTTCTATTTTAAACATTAATTTATCATGAATCCCATTTCGATAGTTAGTTTGAATATCGAAATAAACAAACAATTTGTATTTGATATTTTTATATTTAATTATTTTGGGTACTTACTTTATAATTATACATCTGACAGTAATATGAAAAATATAAGTGACAATGATATATAATAATAATAATAATAATAATAATAATAATAATAATAAAGTTTTTGATATGAAATTAGAAACGATACGATGAGAATCAAATAGAGAAAATAACGAACTTTGTCCAAAATAAATTTATCGATATTAGCACAAATTTATTAATATATATATATATATATATATATATATATATATATATATATAATTGTCACTTATAATTGTCATATTACTGTCAGATATATAATTATAAAGTAAGTACCCAAAATAATTAAATATAAAAATATCAAAAACAAATTGTTTGTTTATTCAGATATTCAAACTAACTATCGAAATGGGAGTCATGATAAATTAATGTTTAAAATAGAAAAATAAATGCCCCACATAAATATCAATAAATACATGATAATAATATTGAATAAAAACATTGCAATAACTCTTCAATAAAATTACATTATGAATACACTTTTTATGATTAATATTTTTCAATAATTTATAAATATATTTGATATATATTTATAATTTATCAGGTCGATTATACCCACGATACTGTGTATCGTCAATCGGTCATAGTTTGATATGCCACAAAAATATGAAGAAATATTATCGCCAACCTTTTAATGGCATCAACTTTTTTATTTGCCCCATATGCAAAACTTCCCAGAGTGTAAGGTATAAGGAATTTTATAGTCAACATTCTCAGCACTTAAATTCTTTCAAAACAAATAAAACAGAACTGTTTAAAATAATAAATAAGAATAACATTGAAATTGTAAATATTTTAAATAATAACACAAAAAAGAAATCTAATAAAAGACCTGCTGAACATAGGGTGTCTAAAATTAAAAATAAAATTATAAAAACTGAAGTCATTGAGATCAGTGACGACGAAATTATTAAAAATGAAGTCATTCTACTCAGTGATGACGAATTTAATAATATTATATATACTATAAATACTATAAATGAAAATATAAATAATGATAATACTATAAATACTATAAATCAAATAGGTGGATCATCTTTAGCGATTGAGCCGATAATAGAATCAAATTTAAATGGAGCCATTCGAACTATTCGATTTGATATTGCCGATTCACAATTAATTAAAATTATAATAACGGATAGGATCACTGAAAAGTTAACATCTTGAAATAAATAACATGGTTAGCGTCAAATTCAATTCGCTATTCTTATAAGATTTGAAAAAGATGGGGAAATCCGTGACAACTACTTTTCAAATAAAGCCGAGATCTTTTCGGATAACTTTTTAATTGAGGGGGTTAATAAGTTATAACGAAAAAATTGAAAAGTTTACCTATTTAGGTAGTGGCTGGAGAGTAATTAATATCTTAGAGATTGATTTCATTCTGACTAAATTTGCTCCTATTTGTCGCCTATCTGGTCATAGTTACATTCGTACACCTGCAGATTTGAAATCTAAAGGAGCAATTATAAATGTTAAAAATAAGGATCATAAGTGTTTTCTATATAGTATTCTCGCGCTCTTGAAAAAAGATGAAATAGGTAGCCACCCTGAAAGAGTTTCAAAATATGAAAATCTTTTAAATATTCTTAATTACAATGAAGTCACGGATTGTCCGATGAAATTGTGTAATATACCTAAATTCGAAAAGAAAAATTTAGACTTAAATCTCGCCATAAATGTTCTGGTTTATACCCCTACTGTGATAGTTGATGATGATCAGGTTCCTAATGACTATGTTTTTAAACACCCCCACTTAAGTATAATTCACAGATCAACGGTTACTGGCGGTACTCCAATTTATTTATTACTCTTGGAAATAAGGATAATTATCATTACACCGCAGTGACCAACATTACACGTTTAATGAACTGCCATCGTAATAATGACTGTAGTATTCAAATAAGATGCAAATGGTGCCCACATTGTCTTAACGGTTTTCGAATGGACAATGCTTTCACTAAACATGTGGCCCTATGCAGTAAAAATCAAACGGGTACAACCCTTTACACTTTACCCGAAAATAAATATTTAGTGTTTCAAAATCATTCAAAGAGAATCACCCCACCCTTTGTTATTTATGCCGATTTTGAATCGGTTTTACCTAAAGATGTTAAACATCATCAAATACATTTACCTATTTTTATTAATAAATAATCTTAACAATAGAAAATCGTATTACGAGTTTTATGGTCTTGATTGTATACCTCAATTTCTTAAAAAAGTAGAGCAAATTGCTGTCACAATTGTCCTACCTTATTATGAGCTTGAAGGGAAAAAACGGTTAGGACGACAATTCAAATCTTGTAGGAACTGCTATCTTTGCAAGAAGGTTTTATCCCTTGCTGTTCGAGATCATGACCATTTTACTGGTAATTATCTCGGTGCAGCCTGTAGGAAATGTAATATGGCTCGCAGAATTTATAAACAGCTGCCGATTGTATTTCATAATTTACGAGGCTACGACTTACACCATATTTTAAAATATGGTCTCAATGGCTTTCCTTCTTGGAATTTGAATATAATACCCACAAGCACAGAGAAATTTGTCTCGATGATTGTTCACATTAAAAATTAGCTGTTCGTTTTATCGACAGCATACAATTTGTTAATTGTTCTTTGGCTAAGGCTGTAAAATCTCTAACTGATCTTCCTTTGACTTCGTCGGTTTTTGATAGGCTAATAATAGATGCTAAAGCCATATTTCCTTATGATTATGCGACTGATTTGATGTACTTGAAACCACTTATGAATTGCCTCCTATTTGGTCTGGTGTTACTGAAGATGAGTATGCTAAGGCTCAACTTATTTGGACTCAACAACGTTGTACTAAATTGGCTGACTATATGTTAACTTATCAAAAATTGGATGTATTCCTCCTTGCGGACTATTTCCAACAATTTCGTGCCAAGGCCATTGCATACAATGGTCTAGAACCTCTAAACTTTTATGGTATTCCGGGTATGTCATGGGCCTCAGCGCTTATGACATTAACTGAGCCTATAGAACTTTTACAGGACATGGAAATGTTCAATTTTTACGAAGGAGGAATACGTGGTGGGTTAACATTTGTTAACAAACATTACGTTGCTGCTTCTGATAATACAGAATTATTATATATTGATATAAATAATCTGTATGGTTGGGCTCTTAGCCAAAATCTTCCTTTTGCTGATTTCACTTGGGTGTATGATGGATTGAATGATGTATTGCTTGAGTGCATGAATGCTGACATTGAAATCCTTCCCTATGGTTATACCATAGAAGTGGATATAGATATTCCAGAAATTTTTCATGATTTTTTAAATGACTTTCCTCTTGCTCCTGAGAAAATGTGCCCGCCTGGTTCGAAAGTTGAGAAGTTGATGCTCACGCATTGGCCAAAGAAGAACCATGTTCTTCATTGGAGGCTTCTCAAGCTTTATTTGTCTCTTGGTGTCAAAGTTGTACACATCCATAGGGCTATAAAATTCAAGCAAGCACCGATTTTTAAAAATTATATAAATAAAAATACACAGCTAAGAGCTGAAGCAANATAAAAATGGATACTTGGAAACCAATTTTAAATAGACATAAGAGTAAATTTAATAATAAAGTATTTCCTGATAATTTTAGATTATTAATTATTGGATCTTCTGGATGTGGAAAGAATGTTCTTCTTATGAGAATGTTATTAGAAGATGGTTTTTTGGATTATAATAATTTAATCTTTTATTCTACAACCATTAACCAACCGGAATTACAACTTTTGAAATGTGGATTTGAAAATAAATTAACTAAAAAAGCTATAATTGATATTTTTAAAAATCAACATACATATCCCGAAGAGGTTTTTCATCCTTGTGATATGGTTGATTGGTACAAGGAAAAGATTTTAGAATCAGATATTAGTAATAAAAATGATTATGTTTCTGATAATGAGGGGGAGGGACAAGCAATTAAAGTTTTATTCTCTAATAAACCTGAAGATGTTTTACATTGTGATTTACTTCCTAAAGATAAAAAGAATTTAGTTATATTTGATGATGTTGTTAATATGAAAAATCAAGAGATTCAAAAGAGTTACTTTACACGAGGTAGACATAATAATTGTAATGTTATTTATATATCTCAAACATATTATGCTTTAGATAAAAACTCTATAAGAAATAATTCCAATTGTTTTATATTTTTTAAATTAGACAAGCGTGATAAGAATATGATTTATAATGACTTATTTTCAAATGTTGAACCTGATAAGAATATGTTTGATATGTTTGTTGATAATCATTGGAAAGAAAAATATAATTATATTTATTTGGATAGAGAAGAAGCTGAAATATGGAAAAGTTTGTTTTAACTTGTTTTCTATAGTTCAGAAATCTGTTTTCTGTAGTTCATTATTATAAAATCTACCTAATATTTTTTCATTATTTAAATCGATGATACCATATGTTATTGGAGTTGTATGATGTATTTTATTTATAATAAAAATTTCATTTGTCCATTTTGCTGTGAATCCTTTTTCAAATTTATTTTTATATTTAAATATTCTTACGCGGTCACCAATTTTAAATTTTGGTTTTATAGGGGTTATATCAACAATAAAATTATTTTCAACATTTACCACTTTAACTGTTTCAGGATTCAAGGAAGCATTTAAAGGTGTTGATTTTATAGAACTGTGTACATCATTATTATATTCATTTACAATCTTTTGTAACAAATCATTGTTCCATTTTTGTTTTCCAATAGCAGTAAAATATTTCCACATTTTATTTTTTAATGTTCTATTTAATCTTTCAACTACAACTGCTTTTCCTTCGTTTTCTGTTGAATATAATTTAATATCATTTTCATTTAAAAATTTTGCAAAAACTTTGTTATAAAATTCTGTTCCTTTATCACACCATAAATATTTTGGAATTCTTTGATATTCTTCAAATATATTTTCAAATGCTTCTGTAATGGAATATCCTGTTTTATTTTCTAAACACCTTGCAAAAGCAAATCTTGTATACAAATCTATTACTGTTAAAATTATTTTATATTTTTCAGGGTCTGATGATTTGGGCATAAAGACTAAATCACCAGACCATGTTTGATCTTTTTCATGTACTTGAACTTTTAAATATTTTTTCTAAATTCATGGTGTAATTCGTTGGCATATTTTATTTGTGATTCTGTTGGGGTTTGTAAGGGTTTATTCTCAAAGAGTTGATTCTCAAGGGATCTTTCAGCGTCTGCTTGTTCAATAATCTTTTTATTAGCAACATCTTTTTGCTTTTCTAGGAAGTCCTGCGCCTAAGAAGATCTTACCTTTCATGGCTAATTTAACTAGAGCTCTTTGAATCTTTTCCTTGCTTGATGGGTTTTGTATATTATTTAAATCATGTATTAAATTAACATCTGCAATGTGTCTATCTCTAAGATCTTCTGAATTGTAAGCAATATCATGTTTTAAAGCTGCTTGATCAATTCTATTTATTGGTTCTTCTCCTTGTTTAGGATTATTATTTTCATCTAGGCGGATATCTAATCTTGTTCCTGGTCCAGTATAGTTGTGACGGAATAAATGTCTTTCACCTGGATATTTTTCAGTAGTAAAGAGTTTTAATATTGAAGATGTTGTTTTTGAAGATTGTAGGTCGCCTCCGGCTGCTAGTTTAGATCCAAGTATATGTTTTTTTAGTTTTAACATGAGAGGCTTTGTGATGTCTTGTAACTTGACAATGACAAGTTTCACATGTCCAATATTTACTCATTTTAAAAAGTTTTTTATGAAGAAGAATCACCTCGTACATTTTCAATAATTGAAATCTTTCCACCATATAATTTCATTTCTATTTTCTTTTCTTCTAATATTAATGTATATACTTTAGCTTTAAAATTAGAATCCTTTGTTATATGAAGTGTAACATCAACATTATTTATGGCTAGGCGATCATCTTGGTCTGATACATTTATACAAAATATAGAATATAAATTTTTGAAATCTTCTAAACTTAATTGCGGCTCAACTTTGAAGTCGTGGCATGTTTCAATATAATTCAGGTACGGGAATATGTTTTCATTATTTTCAATATTAAATTCCATTCGATTTATTGGATAATATGAACTATTCAATTGGACCTGGATGGTTTTTAATTATCACCCCCAATCTTTTGAATAAACAAGTTGTTGTTCTTTTGGAAAGATGGATCTCCTTCTTTGAATCCAATCAAGATATATCTTGGTCGGTATGCTAGATTTGCTACCTTTATAGAATATGTTGAACCCTCTGTCATACTAAATTCACTACAGATTCTATTTAAATAATTTACATTTATAGATTTGTTGGAATTTAATCTTTCAAGTAATTTAATTTCAGAATGTGGATTTAATGTCCATTCAGGTATATGTAATTCAAGTGTTGATATTTTTAATTTAGCATTTGTATCCTTATCTCCATAAAACAATCTTTTATCACCATCTAGTCTATTACAGATGAATTCTATAAAAACATTATGAAGTATACGGTTATAGTTTTGAAGGAATCCGAACAAGTGTTTTAATTCAAAATAACCTTCAAATTTTTTCAACTTATAAAGTTCAACTCTTTTATAGTAAGCATAATTTATATCTAAACCATCTTTATCTAAATCCCCTTTATTAACATCAGGAATCCAACCTGTTAATTCACCATATTCGTTTTTATAATCACAACCAGTTAAAATAAAATTTAACATTGTAGAATATACTCCTGGATGCAAAACAGTTTCAATTTCTGATGATCCTAGTTTTAATCTCATGTTGGAGAATAAATTTGGAAAGAAATTATTTTCTAGGGTTATATCTTTGTTTGCTTCAATTTCTAATTCAATTTTATAATATAATTTGGCATTACAAATATCTATTGGGTTTGATGTTTGAAGAGATTGAAAAACTATATCACCCCTACGATTTAAGTTTGCAATAGATCCTGAAGTTGGCGAGATTTTTAAAATATCATTTTTCTTGATTTCATGAGTAAATTCTTTATTATAATCAAGATTTAATTTATTTTTTTCTTGAATTTTAAGATTTATATTATTCATTTTTATAATAAAAATTTAAAAAATGACAAAAATCCGAACTCCGATAGCGCAGTGGGAATAGACTGGCACAGTGGTTCAAAATGCTAGCGGTTCAAATCACATCTGAGGTTAGTTTTTTTCAACATAAAATAATATTAAAAATTTGAAAATAATATTGAAAATAATTTTTGAAAATAAATATTAAAAAAATATATAGTGTGGGTATCTTAGGAAATACATCTTGTATATTTTATTTTTTTTATTAATTAATTAATTTTTAAACATAAATATGAAAAAAAAAATATTAAAACGGGTGATGGTGGCGGACCGGTAATTATCGCCACCAGTCTTTCGAACACCCCCGGATCGATTCTATAATGTGCACATTTATTTCTTGGTTGTTTTCGGACCTCTTTCGGATTCGCTTTCGAATTCATTTGTACTTTCGAGCAGCACACTTAAAACGCCGATGAAATCGTGTTCGAGCGAGAAGCGAATAATAAGGTGTGCTGCTATTATCGAATTGATTCTGATATATGAGTCTGGCCAGCTTGTATATTGGAAGAGATTCGATAAACGAAAGAGGTTGAATAAAAAAAAAAATAAAAAATAAAAAAAAAATAAATAAAAAAAAAAAAAAAAAAAAATGATCCGGATCAAAAAAACTGTTGAGAGGACAGTGGAAAAAAAAAATACCACTGTCCTCTCAGAGCAGTTTTACTATTTTCATAAAATTTTTTTATTGGATTTTTTATGAGGTTTTTTTTCTATTATATTTTTTTATTAATAACCAGCAATTTGCCAATCCGGCGACTTGCTAGTCGACATCCCAAGTAGTGTGTATATATCCCTAAACAACGCGACCCCTCAAGTTTTTCATAATGCCATTTTTCTTTTTCCATTCTCTTTATAGGACTTTTTTCTAAGGGATTATGTGAAATAAAGGCATAAAATTAAAATGTTAATTATATTTATTTATATTTATTGAGAAGTGATAAATAGCATAAAAGTGTAAATTTTAGGCCTTTTTTAAAGAAATTATGTGAAATAGAGCATGAAAATAAGGGGGCTTCAAACTTAAAACCGTTGGATTGAGTTTTTTAAAAATAAGGGGTAAAATGATATAAAAGTATAGATTTTAGGGCGTTTTTTTAATAGTTTAAGTGAAATGGAGGCATGAAAGCTTGGGGGGCTGTGTTGGTTAGGGATATATACACACTACTATATTTGATTGATTTATTTAATTACAATAAATGCATTTTGAAGTTATCGATTTATTTGATGCATTTAGACAAAGCAATAGTAGATAATGATTCATTGAATGAATGCTTTTGGAATTGTATGGATTTAATGCTGGAACCAGGATATAGTAGTAGATTGATTTATGAATGGATATCGAAATCCGAATTGATTGAAAATAAGCTAACGAAAAAACTCAATGATGGTAGGAAAATGTATTTAACTTGTTACATTTGTAAAGAAAATCAAGTATCGGTTTTGTTTTTACCTTGCGGACATGTAATTGTATGTTCTAAATGCCATGATTCAAATGTTCGCAAATGTAAAGCATGTTCAATGTATATTAATGAGTATCATACTATATACATTTAATAAACATTTATTTCTTTACCTTTGTTATTAATACTTTGAATATTGTAAATAATAAAACTATGTATCAAATAATAATAATATTCAAACTAAACCAAATTTACAAACTACCGGCGCCAGCCCCTTCGGGCGGGCGGCGGTTGTGTATGTCGATGATTTAATTTTTATTAAATGCATTTGTTTGATTTCAGAATTCGATTTGTGTGACTAACCTTTTTAAATTGAGTTGATGTAAATATTAATAATAATAATAATAATAATAATAATAATAATAATAATAATAATAATAATAATAATAATAATAATAATAATAATAATAATAATAAAAATAATAATAATAATAATAATAATAAAGTAATTTCTTATGAAGGATTTATATTAAAGTGATTCAAGCTGATTTATGAAATTGGTTGAACCTTTTAAATGTAATTATCCAACAATAAATATTTAATGTAATAATGATCAAATTCACTTAACAAGGCAGTGCCGACAATTTGTGAGAGTCAACAAACATCGATATATTACTGATTTATAATCTTCAAAGTCTCTTTTCAATTCAATGGATATTATAATCAGTGGTGAAATTGGAAGAAATAAAAGTTCTTATAATAATAATAGTAATTATTTGTAAAAATTTTATTATTATTATTATTATTATTATTATTATTATTATTATTATTATTATTACTATCGGAAAAATACTGAATTATTATTGATTAAAATATTTGAAGGGATAACTTGTGGTATGAAATTATGCGTTAATAATCGATTACATCAACGGAAATTCACATGATTTGCACTATGAACTGTTACTAAATCACGTGTGAATGATATCAGTAAATTATTATTATTATTTCATATTGTTATAAGATTATATTCAAATGGAGTTTGCAACCAAAAATCAATGAATAAATTCGATTGCATAGATATTAAATAATAATTATCAATTTATAAATAATTGCCTTTGACCCACTTGTTTAAGACTGTGGTAGTCTTTAGAATATTATATAAATATGAATAAAGAGAGTAAAATTAATTTTCATTAATATGTAGTCCTTTAAAAAAAAAATTTTGACCTTGACCTTAAAAAATTTGACCTTGACCTGTCCTGGATGTGACATGTCCTGGAGGTGACACATCCTACTACTCATAAATGAATTGAATTCATTCAATTTGTTTTATAGTTTGCATTTTATTAATTTTTTTGATTTAAGTTACACTTAAGTGATTTGATGTGTTTGAATGGAATTGAAATTTAAATATATTATTCATATTTTTATTAAATTCCGTCTAATAAAATTTAAATCATGATATGTATATAATTTCTGTTTTCATTTTAAACAAACAAAACCCAAAATCCCGGGAGTCAAAAAATGTCGGGAAAAGTAACATACTACAATAATATTTTCTTCATTGATTTTCTCTTCATAAATTTTATAAATATTCTGCTTGAGATTTTCATACTTTAAAATTACATTCTACTTTTAGTTTTTAAAATTATAAATTATCACAAAGCTTTTAGGGGTGAACGAACACCATATCAATTAAATATGATATGTAATATTAAATATTTTTAAAAATAAAATTACTTACAGCAAGTGTGAGAATGATTTGACAAAGGAAAACATATGTAACCCGCTTCTTTGCATCTAACGATAACATCCTTCATAACCAAAGCACAATTGTTAAAAAATATGCATTTTCCAACAAAAACATGATTGAGAACTTGATTGTCATAATTATCGTATGTAACGTAGAACTCGAACTCGAAAAATATATGTTCATAATCTAAAATGAAGTTAAATGTATTTTGTTTCATAATTAACTATATAAATTTTAACTTTCTTGAGTCGGAGTCGAAACAGAGGTAAAAATGAGTCGACTCCGACTCCAATATTTAAAAAAATTAAAAGAAGACCTTTCATACAAAAATAGTTTAAACGAAAAATAATTTTTTTTCCAAAATTGTTTTTTCATGCTTTCTTCATTGTGAATGAAGCAAAATTATTCACATTACTCTTTATATTTTTCAAATCCTTGAAATGATTTCTGTTCGAATAAATCATATTATATTAATGTTTTAGTATAAATTGATGATTTCTTGGCAGCAGCATTTATTATTTAAAACAATTAAGTGATGATTTAAGCCTTTTGCTGCGAATAATGTATTTAATGAAAATTATTTTGACTATAAGAAAGTCCTTGTCAAGACTATCTTATAGTCAAAATATTTTTCATTATATACATTATTCGCAGCAAAAGGCTTAAATTATCACTTAATTATTCTGTTTTATTTTAATTTTTCTTCTACTTTATTCTTTTCTCAAATATTTTCACATTGACTCATTCATTTTGAAAAATTCCAAAATACATTCAATTAGATTTTATATTTTTTATAGTGTTTTAAGGGTGCTTTCAAATACATTCATGTTGAATTTTAGTATGCTTGCATATCTGTAATAGTTTTATTTGGTGCGGTGCATATTTTTATAAATGACATACCGTACACACTGAAATACAAGTCGGGAAATTTCAACCTTTTCAGGAAGAGATAATCTTAATTTGATTTATACTTAATCCAAAAGTAATAAAACTTCAAAAATGTTAGATTTTAAGAACTTTCTGAGAATTTCAATTTTTAAATACAACTTGACCTATTAATAATAATAATATTATATTTTTAAATTTTGAAGTGTAGCGCTGCAAGATGTCAACAAGAGATGTCAAAAATCAACAAACAATTAAATAACTAATAATATAAATAAAGTGCTGTTACTAATTGTATTTTTAATCTCTGACTTACCGTATATTCGGCGTATAAGACGACCCTTAAAGTCAAAAAATCACCCTTGAAAATTGTGGGTCGTCTTATACAACCGATATAAAAGAAAGTATTACAGTACAGGTAGTTGTATTTATACTAGTTGTATTTATACTACTACAACCGANATAGTCAAAATATTTTTCATTATATACATTATTCGCAGCAAAAGGCTTAAATTATCACTTAATTATTCTGTTTTATTTTAATTTTTCTTCTACTTTATTCTTTTCTCAAATATTTTCACATTGACTCATTCATTTTGAAAAATTCCAAAATACATTCAATTAGATTTTATATTTTTTATAGTGTTTTAAGGGTGCTTTCAAATACATTCATGTTGAATTTTAGTATGCTTGCATATCTGTAATAGTTTTATTTGGTGCGGTGCATATTTTTATAAATGACATACCGTACACACTGAAATACAAGTCGGGAAATTTCAACCTTTTCAGGAAGAGATAATCTTAATTTGATTTATACTTAATCCAAAAGTAATAAAACTTCAAAAATGTTAGATTTTAAGAACTTTCTGAGAATTTCAATTTTTAAATACAACTTGACCTATTAATAATAATAATATTATATTTTTAAATTTTGAAGTGTAGCGCTGCAAGATGTCAACAAGAGATGTCAAAAATCAACAAACAATTAAATAACTAATAATATAAATAAAGTGCTGTTACTAATTGTATTTTTAATCTCTGACTTACCGTATATTTCGGCGTATAAGACGACCCTTAAAGTCAAAAAATCACCCTTGAAAATTGTGGGTCGTCTTATACAACCGATATAAAAGAAAGTATTACAGTACAGGTAGTTGTATTTATACTAGTTGTATTTATACTACTACAACCGATATTAAATAAATCATAAAAATTTGCTCTAATTTTGTACCTCGTCTTATCTGACGGTCGCCTTATACGCCGAAATATACGGTATGTTTAAGCCGAAAATTTGGAAAGCTAAAAATTAATTAAAATCGGCTTTCGACTTATTCTTAATCGACCATATAGTCAAGTATATACTGTAATTAATTTATAAGTTTATTTTTACTGACATTTTAATATAGTATATCTATATAGTAGTATAAGAACTTCTTTTGATTTTCACTTTTGATTTCTTTGCATTTTTAATTGACATCGACTAGTTGAAATCGACTATGAATCAGTAAAGATATCAATGTTTTATTTGGATATTCACGAATTTTCGGCAAAGCCTTTTTTCTTATTTTTCCTGTAATTTTGAAAAATGTTTATAATTTAAAATAAAATTAAATATATTTTGTTTCATAATTTACTATATGAATGAGTTATCTTTTGTCATATTTTTGTGTATCTATAATTCCATATCGTATTGTGAAAAAATGTATAGTACATGTGGTCTACATTTGAACTTTAGGTAAATATTAACCACTTTTGCAAATTATACTGTATTATGGAGTCGGAGTCGACCGTCAAAAAAATTGAGGAGTCGGAGTCAGTAGCTTTTGTTACCGGCTCTATGGCCCTATTATTATTGTCACATAAAAATTTGAAATTATTATATAAAAATAACTATTAAATATTAAGGTATATAAATCAATGGGTTCCTGGTAGAAGCATTAAATGAATAAAGTAAATTAATAAATCATATAATGTTTTTGGTAGAAATTTCAAGTTTATTATTATTAATAAAGTTTGTGTTGATTAGTGTTTATTGGTTTTGTATATTTGTACTCGACGATGAGGAGATTTGTAGAACCCAGCCAAGTCTCCTTTAAAAAAATATACTGTCTTGGGACACCTATGGTGATTGTATGTTAATTGAAAATTATGTGCAGACAACAACAATAAAAATTGAATTGTAGTAAAACACTAATAAAACTTTTAAAAAACCTTTAAATCGTTTATTGAACGAAAAGAAATATTAACCTTCTTTACGAAACAGAGAATTCACTTCTGGTTAAAATAAATTTATGATGGATTATTATGTTCCTCGATAATTAAATTGAATGAAAGTTTCTTTTCAAATCAGATTATGTTTGGATGGGTTTAAAGTTGAGAATGAACGGTTCTTATTATTTTCTTCGTTAATTTTCTGCTTTCTTATTATCGGATAGTTAAAGTTTCCATATTTTGTTCATTTCGTACGATAGTTATTTTTCAATTGATATTTAAAAATTTAATTATTAATGATTTTTTTTTTAAATTCTCTATAGTAATAATTTACTAGTAGTATATAGTAAGGACTCCAGCGCACTTTCAAGGTCATGGAATATCAAGATCAAATATAGACCAATCGAATCATTTATTTTTTAAATTAACATTTTATTTATTTACTTCTTTTTAATTTTTTCTTTTTAATTTTATTAATTTATTATTTTATTAAGTTTTATTATAATTTATTACATTTAATTAATTTATTAGTTTATTAATATTTTATTTTAATTACTTACACTATTTAATTATTATTATTATTTTTTTTTTATTTTTTTTTAATTAATTAATTTTTTTTTTAATTGAAATTTTATTTAATTACTTCTATTTATTTTTTTTTATTTTTAATTTTTTTAATTAATTATTTTATTATGTTTTTATTTTAGTATTATTTTATTTAATTATTTATTATTATTATTATTATTTTTTTTTTAAATTTTACATTTACATTATATTCTAACAAGAGGTAAATTATAACAATAATATTTCAATTTGAATAAAATTTTATTAGAAATTATTTAATTTATTATAAAATAAAACGCTGAGTTAATTTTTAGTAGGGTAATGTGTGGACCCGGGTGAAACCTTTGCATAGATCTCTTCAAGACCTTTCGAATGATACCCTGCTTTGAAAGTTTGATCTTATTTATCCTTTCGAAATTAATGAACGCGTAATGTCTTTGTTGCGAAATATGTCTTTGTTACGTAATATGTCTCTGTTATGTAATTTTTTAAAAATTAAAAAAAAATATATATN